>MCFL01000452.1:0-10978 GCA_002102555.1 Catenaria anguillulae PL171 | reverse complement strand
TCTCACCGCCCGTCTATCTGTTGCTCTCCTGTAGGTGCCCTTTGAGCAATCAAGCGCGCCAACAAAAAGGCCCAAAAGCACATTGAAAAGGAGCTGGGCAACTTGGCGTCCGCCATCTCCGACCTGGCCAAGGGCAAGGGATCAGCCGCCAAGGATCCGCTCAAGGCCATCGATTCGTTGACCGACAAACTCAAGAAACTCAAGCGCAAGGTGCATAATTTTTCTCGCCTTTGGCAAGTGTTAAGAGGACTCATCACTGAATTGCGACTTCAATGCAGCTTAAAGAACTTCGGGAGGAAGAAGCCCTGTACACGGACAAGACGCAAGCCCGCCTGCGACATCTTCAAACGCTCTCACACATCAAAGCCCTCGACTCGCCTGCCTACGCATCATGGTCGCACACACGTCTCAACCGCCTGCTGCTCGACTACCTTCTGCGCCAAGGGTTTCTCGAATCGGCCACCATGCTTGCCAAGGGTTCGGTCGGTGAGCACGAAAGCAACGGCGCACTGCTGCCTTCAAGTTCGTCATCGGATGCGGTTGATTCGTATGCGATTGGCGGATTGGTCGGGTCGACGCTTGCGGGGCAAAAGGCTGAGGCGGCGACGGCGGTGGCAGACGAGCCGCAGCAGCTGGAAAAGTATGCGGATCTCGAATTCTTTACTCAGGCGCGAAGATTGAGCAGGCGTTGCAGGCAAGGCGGTGTACCGAGGCGCTGGCTTGGTGTAACGAGAACAAGACAAACTTGCGCAAGCTCAAGGTACACCTGTTTGGCCCGCGCATCTGCCTCGACAAGCGGTCCATTGACCTCATCCATGTCATCGCTAGAGCACACTGGAATTCAACCTTCGCCTGCAAGAGTTCATTGACCTCGTCACAAAGCGCGACCTGACTGCTGCCGTCACCTACGCCAAGCAACACCTGACGGGCTTTTCGGACACCAACTTGCCCCAAATCCAGCAAGCCGTCACCCTGCTCGCCTTTCCGCCCACCACCACCTGCGAGCCGTACCGCACTCGTACGACGCTCCAGCGCGCTGGTCTGCCCTGCTCACCCAATTCCGTTCCGACAACTACGCTGCACGCACTTCCGCACTCTCTGCGCTTGAAATGACGATGCTCGCAGGTCTTTCTGGGCTCAAGACGGCTCAGTGCGCACACGCAAGCGACCGCAACCCAAACTGCCCAGTGTGTGTGCCAGGCACGTATGGCGAATTGGCAAAGGGGTTGCCCATGGGCCATCATGCAAATTCCTCATATGTGTGCCGGATTACGGGCGCCTCATGAATGAGGACAATCCGCCCATGGCGACACCGGATGGATATGTGTATTCGCATAAGGTACGACTATTTCTTCAAATGTTTGTACAACTTTGTCACAGCGTTTGCTAACGAAGGGTCTGTCCTTAACAGGCGGTCCAAGATATGGCGGTCAAGAACCATGGCCAGTTCCGTTGCCCGCGGACTGGGTCCGTGTATTCTGTTGGAGCACTCAAGAAGTTGTATCTCACATGAGCTTGCGTTTTGCCCACCCGTCCATCTGTTTTCCACTCTTGTCATTTTGTCAAGTGATGATCGCGGATATATATCTGATGTTGTGAATTGAACTACAACTCCAAGCGACAAATTGTACACAGTCTTTCCTTGCCAACCTAGCCCAACAAGATTCCCGCTCCAACTCCTGCACTTTGGCTCAAACGAATCTTCCTGCCCCAGGCGCTCCACCTCCCAAATGCGGCTCAGGCATCCCCACCGTCATCCCACTCTCGGTTGGCCGGCCAAGCTGCGCCGATTCGGTTACAGCAATGCTTTGCATTTCCACCGAAGCGCACGCGTCACGCCCCGGCAAGGCGGGAAATAACCGGTTGACTTTGGCTGCCGTAGCGAGCGCCACATAGGTTGTGTACTCGCGCTCTGCGCGCGCCACTTCCACCGCCGAGGCACCTTGGACACGGGCGCAAGCGGGCCCACGGCACCGCGGGCAAGCGCAGTCCCGGAAGAGCCGCCTGCCACGAATGCCGGTGGGACTATGGGGCCAGAGGCAGCCGCGAGGATCGGACTCGAAGGGCGAGTCCGCTGTGCGGCAATTGCGACCTCACCCGACGAGTCGACAATGAATTGGTGCGAGTCTGGGATGCCGACCGAGGCGTACGCAACAAGGTCGGTTTCGCGATTGCCGAACCCGGCCGCAAACACACTGGACCCGCTTGGCGCCTGAAAAATCCTCCTCTAGCGGCGCACCCAACACAGACACGGAGGATTCGGGCTTCTCAAACAAACCGCCAGCATGCCCAGCGTCGCCGTCTTGAACTCTGCCGGCGTCTTGTCACCACCTCCCGCTTCAACGCCGTCAGCAACCCATCGGGCGACGTCAACACTGGCCCATCGGGCACTGATACCCAAGATGCTGGTCGCTTCTGCCTCCCTGACAGACGCAATGTACTCCCTGGTGGCTTGCGCCTGGCCGATCCCGCGGCTCGTCAAGTACACAAACAAGTACCCGTGGCGGCAATGCTCGAGTACAGCCTGGCCACCCCTCGTGGGCATACGTGACGCCAAACGTGGGCAGAATCAGGCCGAGCGCGTCCGATTTCGAGATGGTCCCGTCCACATCCGAGATGACAATGTGCGAGTCGGCGGGCCACAGCCAGACGCGCGCCGTGACCGTGTCCCATTTATCTCCTGGATCGGTTTCGGGGGCCGTTGCCACCGGGGCCGCAGTGGTGGACGACAAGGCCGACGGCATGGGCGACGACACGGACCGAGGTCTCGTGGTGACGGTTGCCGCACGCTTCTTGCGGGTGCGTGTAATGTAGTGAATCTCATTGATGCCCCATTGAAGTGGAAGGTGAGCCAGCTCATCGGGAGTGAGGGTGAGTGAGACGGGTGGAGAAGTGCTTGATGAGGCCGCGGCTATCGTGGTTGTCGTAGTGGTTGTCGTGGATTTGATGGAAATGCTGGATTCCGGGTCCGAAAGAGGAATGTCGGTGAGCGATTGGCTGCCTAGTGAGCCAATGACCGATTCGACCTCGGGCTCGTCCAAGGGGGATGTAGAGAACGGATGCGGCTGCTGTGCATCCGTGGATACACGGCGGGAATTGGATGGCGGGGGCGAAGCCGTGCGTGGAATTGAACTGCCCAAAAATGGCGGCCACATCGACCGCGGCGTGATGGTCCAGTGGCGGAAACGAGCGCGACCGTCGCGGCGACGAGTCGCGAGAGGATGCAGAGCTTTTGCGTCCGCCAGAGAGCAGGGCCTTGATTTGCTGACGCTTTGAGCCAGTACTGGTAATGGAGCGTGTTGGCGATTCGCACCGCGGCGGCGATTCGATGCAAGGTGATTCCTGCGCAATACTGGTAGTGCCGTCGTCCGAGTTGAGTGACACTCCCGAGCTTGCCCGATGACGTTGAAAATGTCCGCTGAGGATAATTGGTGATGGCGACGCATTGTGGATAGCGGAGTGACCAGCCTCCCCGTCTCGTCGCGGCACCACGAGGCTACCCCATCACGGCCGATACGCATTGTGAATGGGATGGCTCGACCATTGACGACCACGGCCACGGGCTGATTGGGATCAGGCGCAGGACCTTGAATCGGCCAAATCGGACGTGGAATGGCGACGTACGCCGCAGTCCGGTTGGGTGTTGGATGACAACAACGTCGGTGGCGCCCGATAAGGTTGACGAGTTGAGCGGCGCGGACGAATCGCGGTTGTGGTATCGTCGGACGAAGCTGATGCTGCGGCGGCCGATGCGCGAGCAGCATTCAATCCACGCTGTGCCGCCGCTTTGGCTGCCGATGCAGCAACTCGGACCGAGGCGCGCATGCCGAGGCCGGTAATGGAGCTCGTATCAGGACGATCCTGCCGCATTAGCCGAAGTTGCAGAAGCGGGAAGAATCATGGCTGGAACGAGCAGTGGCGGGCGCAGCCCGTAGCGGTTGTTGTGCCAGTGGTCGTCATGGAAGACGGAATGGATCGAGCAACCCGGTCCAGGCCCGATCGCAACGACGCGGCAAAGCGAGAGCGTCTGGACCCGGGCGGCGACGTCAAGCTGGATGCGGCCAAAGCAGCAGGCTGCGAGTGGCCATTTGTGCCCGTGGCCGCAGTCGACATCATGGACTCGTCGATTTGAAGGCGGTTCATGAGTGGTTGGTTGGCTGTCGTGTGGAAGGACAGATCAAGTCGGCAAGAAGGTCATGTCCATGGTAATGGTCATGGTCATTGTTGTGTGACTGTAGATCTTGAGTTCGAGAGAAGAGGCCGCATTGAGGTTTTCATTGTTAAATACATACTCGCGACTGCGGACCGTTGCACTCACACTCAAGACCATCATCGCGATGTGATGTACATACACATGCACCATTGGAATCTGCGTGGAATAGCAATGGAAGCGTGCGGACGCGTAGTGGATGGGTGAAGCCTCGCGAGGCGGTGTCAACGGTGATGACGCTCGGGCTCTGGGCTCGGCTCGACGGCGGCAGTCAAATGCGAGAAAACATTGCTGTGATTCAAATGGGTAATCCCACTCGTTAGGCCTCATCAAAAGAGCCGACTCGACCACAATTTCAAGCTCCTTCTGCCGAAATGTGTGCCTGATCATGTTCGCAACCAAACACGACGCGTGTCGTCGCCACGCACAGGCAACCCGGCCTGCCAACGCATCCGACAGCATTCCCACTGAAACGTGACTTTCTCTTTCCGCCAAACCTCTCCATCAATGAATAGACAGTCAGGTCAGGTCAAATAGACAGCTGACATAGATCATACAACTCGGCCCAACCCTGACCCGCCAGCTTTGCTCGACCGTGAATCCTCTCCGCCCACTGCCTACGACCGCCTGCTTGCTCGTCAACCATGATTTCGTCCGTCATCCCTCCCGCTGCGCAGCACAACGATACTGAAATTCAACGCAGCGCTCCACACTTATCAATTACCGTTCCAAGAAATTAATTATCAAGAAACACAGTTTTCAAGTAGCCCTGATTCGGCCATTGCGTCGCCGGGGATGACGATCGCACTTGGATTCAAGTCCTCACGCGTGACCATGCTGCCCGACCCAACTCGGATGAGTTGTCGCTTCCAGCCGGCACTATCGTCCGGTGTTGACAAATCCCGACGATTCTGATGAGCCTGGTCAGCCGTGGGTACTGGTCACGCCGGTTCAGGGTGCCGGGAAAAAGGCTATGTTCCTCGACACTTACTTGCTGACCCGGCGTCGGTCATGGCTCCGTTGACCCCATCAAACACTCGCCCAAAGTCCTCGCCGTCATCGCCTCGGCACAAGGCCGCGCATCGTGTGTCATATGAAGAAACAAGGGTCGTAAGCCGTACTTGACTCCCAATCTGAGTACGCTTTTGTTGCCGTCTATTTGCACTCAAATGCTTGAATCTGACAACATTTTGGCCATTGATAAAACAGAATCTCAAAAGCTCTCGACACATTTGCTGAAATCCAACGAGTATTACCACCGCCATTCGCGCCAGCAGCCAACATCCGCCTCTACTTCGGCAGTCCCAGCAGGAGTCCACATCACTGTCCATGGTGCCGACCGCGTACCCACCCCAGTTATCCCACCAGGTCTGCCGCACGGATCCACTTTACAATCCACAACCTTCCGTCTTGCCCTAGTTCACAGCAGCCACGCAATCTCCAGCAACGTACACTCAGTCAAAGCCCTATCTGAAAATAAAGGCAAATCCCAAGGATGCAAATGGACCGTTTCCCAACCTGACCACACTCCCATAACCAGCGGCTCGAGTCTATTCAGCTCCGACGGTAAATACGACGAGAACAAACTGTTTGCGCGTGTCGATCCTGACGCGTTCGACGCTGCCTCCTCGTCGAGCTCGTGTACACATTCCGGATGCCCGGCGTTTCCGACACGGACAAGGCGCGCTTGCGCCATGTATCTGCCGGATGGGCCGTGCTCAACCTGTTTACTTCACCTGGATCGCTCGTGGCTTTTCGCAAGTATACTCTGACGCTGCGCAACAAGTCGCCCGCACACTTGGACGCGACCGAACTCAAGGTCAATGCCACGGAAGCTGCTCGTCCTCTTCAGTCAAACCAGCGACTGTCACTGTATCCCTCGCTGCGCTCGAAACGAAATGGCTCGCGGCTGTGCACCACCTCCCGTCACCTCTCCTTTCCTCGCTGTCGTCACTCCCACTTCTTCTGAGCATCCACCATGCCTGGCGGCTTGCCAGCGACCTCGCACGATCCGAATCTGGCAGTCCCAAGCAACCACCGATTGCGGACCCGCTCATTTCATGGGCGGCCAGTGCAATTGACGTCCCGAGCTCGCTTCCCGTGCTTGCGAGCGTGTGGCGCGCAAGCGCAAGAAGCTGGCCGTGCACGAACGACGCGACGTCCAAGTCGCAACAAAGATGTTGAGGCGGGTGGCGGCAGCGTGGTGTCGGGTGTGGATGGGGTTGTCACGTTGGAGGTATGCTGCCAAACCAAATGTGTTCGTAAAAAGCCAGCTGACACGTGTGATTGGGGCATGTATGTAGAACAAGGCGGTCATGCTCAAGCAGTGCACTTCGTTGCGGAACTCGATGCAGGCGTTGACCAAGGTGCCGAATCCAACGGCCATGGCACCTGCAGATGGATTGGACTTGATCTTCAAACCGTTTCGTACGAGCGAAGTCAAAGTGTGGTCGCATTGAATCAATGTGGTTTTGTCCAAGTTTTGACCTTGACTGTGTTCAGCCACTAAAATCTGTGGACATTGAATCAAGAGAGTCTTGAGAAAGAGGACATCGTGCCAGACAATGTGATGGATCCAGTCAGCAACACCATAATACCACTGGTTGCACTAGGCGCCAAAGTGGACCGATCCCCACGCGCCGATTGCGAGCGATGTCTGGAAGATGGCGTGGCAGCTTTGGTCATGACGGCTGGCCACCTGTCGAAAGCGGTGCTAGCGTGAGCCGGCCCGCGACGCGATCACCTGCTCAGCAAGAGAGGTGGCTATTGTTCGTAGACGGGCGGGCGAGGCCGACGGGCCAGGGTGCGTTGACATGGCCAAGGCGTACAGTTTGCATGGGCCATGTTTCATCGAGTGCTGCCTTGGGGTTGGCGGGCGACCGCACGACGCTAAAAGCTTCGGTCGGGCGTCAAAGGCTACAACCGCAAGGAAGGTTCGAGTGAGTCACTCTGGTCGCTGCTTCCATCGAACAGCGAGCAGATGAACCGGCATGGATGGGCGTGATTGATGCAACACAATGGTGTATCGATGACGAACGGTACAAAACGGATCAATCGTCATTCTCACTGTCACCACATCCATCATCCCCAGGCACAAATGGAATGCCGAGGTGTGCCAATAATCCTGCCGCGGGACCCATTCGACCTCTTGCCCCTCCAAACTCGCGAGCAAATTGGCCAATGCTTGCACCTCATCCATATGGTCACCCTCCTCCCCACCTGCCTGCGCCGCATCCCGCGAAACCCAGGCAAGTTCTCGGCCATCATCTCATCGAAATCCGAATCCGAATCCACGTCCTCGTCAAAATCGGGCCGCACGACATGTTCGCGCTGCACAAAGAGGGAATCAAACTTGTCGGGGTCAAACAATAACTCGTCATCATCGCTATCCCCGACATCTGGCTCGTCAGCGGCTGCTGCAGACGTGGCAATCCCATCCAACCCACTCTCGCCCTCTCCAAACGCATTCACCGCCCTGACCACCTCCTCCACATCAATCCTCTTGCCCTTGCCCTTGCCCTGTGACCACCGCTCCAAATCCTCGTCTGTGACTTGCATCCAATCGTCCGCATCCTCCACCTCCTTGATCATCTGGCTCGTATCCCACATTTGCACATTTGCCAGTTCCGACGCCTCGGGTGACTTGATCCAGTCGACAATTTTGGAACGTGCTTTGGTCCACTCGTCCACACCTGCTGCCGCCACAGTTGTTGAATCGCACAGCATCATTTCCAATCCTAGTGCGAGTTTGGCGCCATTGTGCCACCGTCTTGTTTCGACATGCCTCGATTCGGTCGCCATGAGCGATGGCGGCACATGCACGGGAAACCCAGATGCAAGTGTGGGTGGAATCGGGTCGACCCGTGTCGAGTCGAGCAGAGCGTACAAGTAGCGAGTCAGGCGCAGGGGGGCTTTGACCCACTTGGTCGACGAGCGTGGTGCAAGTGCGGCAGAGGGCATGACAAGTGGCATGTCGCGGGACTTGCGCATCGAGACTGGGTCGCGGGTGTGCACGGCGTGAATGGCAAATGCGACGAGTTGGTCAGTGGTGATGGGGTTGCAGGCGGATGGGCGGGGAGTAGATGGGCTGCGAGAGGTGGGAGATACATGTATGTGTGATGGTGGCGGTAGAAGGGAGGCGAGTAGGTACTGGGTCGTACGCGGGATGGGCGAGCTTGTGTCGAGCGCGTGCGAATACTCGATGGTGCGAAAAGTGTCGTCCAAATGCTTTCTGACCTCCTTCGGTGCAAGCAACGCTTGGTTCCGTTTGCTGGCGTGATTGAGCACCACAGCTGCCGCATCCTCCTCAGTCCCAAGGTGAGCAACGACACTTGGCGGAATCAACATCAACTCGCCACCGACCCACCACACCCGATGCTCGACCGAGTCTGGATCGACCCAGCTCGGTAAATGTTCGGCGACCTCAATCAACACAAACTGGCCATCGGCATCGCTGGCGGTCAAGGCCAAGTGCGGTGCAAACTGGCGGGTGAGCGACTTGAGGACCCAAAGGGCAAACCATTCGTCGTCAATGCATTCCGCAACTGCGAGTGTGGCTGAGGCTAGCAGGTGTGACTTGGCGGAACTGCAGTCGGTCAATGCGGGTGGTTTGGGTGCAATGACAAGTGGGTGGCCGCTGGACCAGATGTGGTTGGCTGTGAGGGCTGCGCAGGCTGCGGGCAGTTTGGCACAGAGGTCGGTGATGATCGAGGGTCGTCGGACGGACAGTAGAGCGAGAAACGAAGAAAGTCTGCGTTTGCTGGCCTCTTATTGCCACCGGAGTGAGCCCAAGCACGGGCAAGTGTGTCGTCCATTGCAGAATTGGAAGTGGGCTTGGAATGGCAGTTTGGGGTGTTGGATGGGGCCGTATGGGTCATTGTGGATGTTTCATTGAGTCTTCAAGTTCTTCACATAACATTACAAACATTTATACATAGTCAATAACAGTCTTGGTCCTGTTCACCACTGAGGACAACACTAGCGCAGCAGTCTCACCATGCGAGATCGACAGCCCTTGAAGTACCAGATATATGCAATTCAGTCCGTCAGCCTGCTCGTGCATATTAATATGCATTTACCACACCTCAGTCGTCACTCTGAGTCTCACCAAAAAAAGCGCTGCTTGACTTGATCTGGCACTCATTGTGTTGCTTTCAAGACTCCATCATTTGCTGACACTAGGCTCGCTTACTTAAGCGCAAGCGCGCGGATGCTTTTGGCATGCGTGAGGCGGGCGCAGGGAAGAAGGGACTTTGAGTCCTCATTGGTTGTGTTTAATTGCATGTGCCATACTTATGTAACCATACTGCAACGCTGCCCAAGAGTTCGGTCATTTTGACTCAGGTGTCGGACCAGTTGACCTATGCCGACGTTGAGAGAGAGGATTTATATTTATGTTGGGAAGTTTGGAATGATGTGAAATGGGCACATTCCCGCTTCCTTCGTGAGTGAGTCACTCCACGTTTGCAACAACACAACGTACCGAAGGTCATCGTGGCCACACCGCACTGTACCAAGTCAATCGCAGACTGGATGCAATGCCAATGCCAATGCCATGATAAATACTTGTGCACTGAATGGACCATATGATGATGACCAACGCCAACGACGAGCACGATTTGTGGCCGGACGCCAATCAAGAAAGCAGCAGTCAGCATGTTGTCCAAGTGCATTCATCCCAAACTGTTTCCAAGATGACGGCGGCCAAGGAGAGGAGAGGTCGAGGAAAGATTGACCCACCCAGCCTCCTCGCCGGCAGCGGCATCGTCCAAATTCAAAGGCATTCTGCTCGAGTACCCCGACATTGCAATTGATCATTTCGCCATCGCACCACAAACCTCGTCCATCTCGCTCACGATTCCGCCCACCATCTTCATCTTGACCCATGCACACTCGGACCACACCCAAGGGCTCGTTCACTTGCCAAAGGGTACCCAGGTGCACACGTCGGCGCCAACAGCCCGCTGGATCAAGGCCTACCTCGACCCGTTGCTCGAACAATTATTTCGTCACACACTCACTAATCAGCCTTTCAAGTTGCGCCTGACATCCACGTCGAAAAAGGTCAGCATTACGTTTTCGATGCGCATCACTGCCTCGGCGCCGTTTCTGTTCTCGTGCAATCGAAATCGGGACCCACCATCCTGCACACGGGTGATTTCCGCTTTTCGCAGGATATGGAATCCCTGTGGACCCCGCCCTCGTTTCTCCCTTCGCTTCTCTGCTCTCGTTCGCTCGCATCCTCAATCGAGCCGCCATCAATTGACCGTGTGTACATGGACACGAGTTTTCTTGGCATTCGTGGCCCGCGCGACTTGGATTCGGCGCTCGAGTATCCCGACAAGCACACGGCCATCAATGCCGTCACTTTGCCCTCTCGCTCTCTCTTTTCTCGGTCCTCGCTACTTTGTGCGCGACTGCCAGCTCGGCCACGAAGTTGCTCATTGCCCTCTTCAATCGCTTTGGCTACATTTCCGAGCTCTCACCTGCCATGTATGCCGCTTACGCTACCGCTGCCTGCACACCTACAACGTTCACCGGCACCAACGACAACGACGGGAACGACCATGACCCGATTCCATGGGCTCGACATTGGCCCTCACCAACGGCCCTTCCGGCCTGGCTCCGTCCAATCCACCAGCCCAATGTCATTCACGTGTGCGACTCGCCATGTCGCATCCTGTGCCGGCGCACATTTTACCGCATCTCTCAAGGCCACGTGCCCGATCGCTCCGAGAGGCCAGCTTTGGATGGATCAAGGCGTGCGCG
>MCFL01000451.1:0-11122 GCA_002102555.1 Catenaria anguillulae PL171 | reverse complement strand
CGAACCCCGACTTGGACGCAGAATTGTCCACGGCGAAAAAGACGGCGGGGTTGCCCGATTGGTGCAGGCGGGTGTCCACGATCGATCGCTGCTCGAAGGTGTCTCCAAACACGGTTTTGGTCGGTATGAAGTGATTATCCAAGATCCTTCACTGAATTTCTACCCCCTGCTCGAGTCATACCGCGCTGCCTTGCCCGCCAATGCCGACGCGAGTGCTGTCGCGTCGTCGTCGCCGCCTGGAACCATTCTCGGCTTACCGTGGCCATCCAAGGACAACATCTTGACGCGACGCATCGAGGCCCTTTGTTACTTGCTCGCCTCAAGCATGTTCAAGCCAGAAAACACAGTACACGCCACCGTGCTACGTCGAGGTTGAGATTCAGACCGTGTCGCCAATCACTGGTGAGCCAGTCGAAGTTGTCCCGGAGTTGGATCCAGAGTTGCAGGAGCCGATTTCGTTGCCCAATCCCGAGACGTTCTCTTCCAGTCGATTTGAGCTGCGCAAGGTCAAGGTGGATCCAGCGCCGCTGGTTGCCGTGCACGGTGCTGCAGTTGCCCCGCTCGGACCGATGACGAGGTTGGTGCCACCGTCACCATCGACGCAGTTGGCCCAAATGGCGTCCGCCGAACCGTTGTCGTGCAGCTTCGTTTTGACGTGCTTGCCTCCACTTCTGGCGACGACGTCACGGATCAAGAGTTGGTCGCCACCGTTGCTCAACAACTTCGCCAGCACGCCGATCAAAACATGTCTGTGATTCGACTTCCAGACCTGGGTCGCAAGTACTCGATCGTTGCCGAGGATGGTCAGGCCGCGGATGGCGTACGGGATTCCACCCGCAAGCAAGGCTGGCGTGAGTCGGCCATTCTGCTTCCTCAAGCCCCGTCGCCCCAAATGCTGCAGCAGTCGACGCCGACCCGCCATCAAATCCGGCACCAGCATGCTCAGCAACGGGCAGCCTCGCCAATGCCACAGCGTCCGCCGATGCAGCAAATGCAGATGATGCAGGTTCCGCATCCACAGCCGCCTGCTGCCTCCAATTCGCGGCTCAGCCGCAACAGCAACAGCAACAGCTCTTCCTCGTGCCTGCTCCGGCCGTTGCTGCCCCGGTATCCTCAAATGTGCCCAACTCTTTCTCGTCGCCACCTCCGCCCATGTACCCAATCCAACCACAAGGGCCCAGCATTGAGCAACATCAGCAGCAATTTGCATCGCGTCGCTCAAGCACCTACCTGCCGATGCAGATGCAGCAACAGCCCTCTGCTCTGTCTGCGTTGCCACCCATGCCGCAAACGCACATGCCACCGCCGCTCCAAATGCAGAACCAGCATGCGCCAACGCTCCCACCCATCTCGTCCATGGTCCCACTGTCTCCACCCCCAACGGACCGCTTTGCGCCGCAGCAGCAACAACAATCGCTTCCACCGCAGCAAGCCTACATGCACATGGCGACGGCCTCCAGCGCTGGTACTCCACCAGCGCTGCCAAGGATTCGCATCAAGCCGCCCATGTTTTCTTCCTCTGCGGCTGCGTCGACATCAAGTGTATCCTCCTCGGTGTCTCAGGACCTCGGTGGTGACGTCGACCAACATCAGCACGCGTCCCCATCCGTGCCGTTGCCCATGGTGCCGCCGCCACCGCCGTCCGCGTCCATGGAGCCTGGCCATGCGACGTACGCTATGGCTGCCGGCGCAGGCCAGCACCCGGTCAATGTGGGTCGTTCAGCTTCCTTGCCGCCCGCGAACTCGTCAAGTGCCGACGACGTGACGATGTAAGCGTTGCGATGGCGAGTGTGCGAATGTTCCTGGAGTGGATTTCCGTTGATGGCCATGTTGCCCTTGCTGATCTTGTTCCCACAAACATTGCTTTATCTGCCTACTTTTTTTTCGATTTTGTTCCCCAAACAAGCGTAATTGTAATTCTATAACTATGAATATGAATATTCAGTCATTACCACGGTCTTTTATTCGTCCGCTGTTGGCCACGAACCCTCAGCCTGTGCCCTCAGCATCCACAGACTTTGCGTCGAACCAATTGGGCGGCAATGGAGTCAATCAATTCTGGAGGGCGAAATTTATGAAGACTTTGAAGAAAGAGAATGCAGTTGCACACAAAAGAAAAAGGGTTTACAAATCATAAAACACACAAGGATTGAAAGATATGCAATCAGACGAATACGAGAATAAGACATTTGGAAGCTCCCGAGACATGATGCTGATGGCAAGGCACAACCGACAAGAAAGGGCCACGAAAGGGAGGAAGAAAAGACGCAGAGAAAAGACACCCTCAGTAGCAATACACAAATGAGATCCGGGGATAAGAGTTTACCAGCCAAGCACGCTCAGGTAAGCCTCACTGCAACTGCCAAGTTGGCAACGTCATAACGGGAACGACATCAACGGAACATGAGCGCCTCGGCCTGAGCGCGCCTCACCTGTGCAACTTGCACCTCCATCTGGATCCGGTGCGCCTCTGCCTCGCTCACTTTGAACGCATCCTCGGCCGCGCCCTCCAAATCCGACTGGGCCAGTTGTTGATGATGAATCAAGCGCTGGCGCCTGCGCTGCAGGACCATGACGAGCGACACGACCGTGGCAACGCCCACGGCAGCCACGGCAAATGCCAAGAGCACATTGATCGAGGCAAACTGCACAAGGTGGCCGCCCGTGGCCGTGGGTGAGACTGGAGAAGGAGGTTTGGCCGGGTCTTGCGCCGGCGAAGACGACGACGACGAGAGGGCTTGTGCGGCGATGGCAGGCGCCGCATAGTTGGCAAAGCTTGGGCGGACAAGGTCGTGACGAAGGTCCGAGTACGCTGGTGCAACGGCGGCCGTGTCGCGGACGGGAACGCCGAGGCCGGATTCGGGGTTGGCGGCGACGAGGACGGAGGAGATGAGGGCCAAGGCGATGGCGAGGAGGGTCGATTTGAGCGACATGGTGATGCAAGTGTTTACATGGAATGGGGATGTTTTCTTCAAGGTGCGAGACACTGTCTCCCAAGCACAGTCGATGTGAAATTTGGAATAGCGGAGGAACTGGAGAAGCCGAGAACAGCGAAACAAGGCAAGACGGCCAGCGTCGTGAAAGTTTGAAGGAAAAGGAAACTCAAGTGGCAACAGGTCAGCTCAGCTCAGCTGGACTGCAGTTTGCAACGGAAGGGGAAACGGAATTCGAAAAGGAAAAAGTGGTGATGGTTTGGAGATGGAATCGTCGAATCCACAAGAGCCGTGTTGGTGTTGTGAGTGTTCACTTCACTTCACGCGAAATTCAGAGACGATGCACGAGTGGAACGCCAATCGGCGCCCAATCGGCGTTCGTTGCAAAGACAAAGACCGACAAAGACCAATCGCAATGCAAAGCGAACCTTGCATGGGGTTGCACCTCGCACACTCGCTCATTTGCTCTGCTTACGAGCCAAAACTTGCATTCCCACACCCAATATCAAAATCGCGTTCGCTGGCGCGGTGTAGAATCGAAGGAAAGCGAATGGCCCTCGACAAGCACCTTGGGCATTAGAGAATACATGCAATAACGTATCGCAAACAATGATGGCAAAGGCTCCTACCAAGCGGCTCCCTCACGCTCACGTGTCGCCACCTCGGTCCCGCCAACAGCGCCAACAGCAACCAAGCCCAAGCCCTCGCCCGCCCACACAGATTGCACGGGCTGCATCTTCACAAACACGCAACGGCAGTCCATCAACTCGGGCGCATGCACCCTCTCATCACTCGCCGCAAGTTGCACTTCGTCAGAGTCATCAAAGCTACCCCACCAATGTTTCGCAACCAAAACAGCAAGAACATGAAGACGTAATTGCTCTGAAAAAGCGTTTGAAAAAGGCCCTGATCCGCCTCAAATCATACCACCACCACATGGATCTTTTGCTCCGTGAACGCGCCGACCTCATGCTTGCCACAGCATCTTCCGTCTCGGGCCATGCTATTGCAGGACTGCGTGATGGCCAAGGGTACTCGCATGGATACGAGCCGGTACATCGTCAGGAACAGGTGGTGCAAATACAAGCACAAGCTCACAGTCCGGCCGTCCATCAACATCACCCAGCACCTGCTCAGGAAGCGCTCGGACAAGGGTGGCGACATCCACTGGCACGCCAGTCGCTGGGATCACTTGCACCACCACCGTTTTCCGCGGCCGTACCCGTTGTTGGGACACCAGCGTCATCCTACATTGTGTTTGGAAACGACCGGCACTCCAACCCACTTGACTTTCCCGTTCCACATCCAGAGCAGTCGACCATCGTTCAGCATCAAGGCAACCTGAACGATCTTTCTGGCGCAATGCTCGACCCTCGGCCAACGCCGCTGACACCGCGCGAATGCTGTATCGTGTCACCCATTCCCACATCTCCCTATCGTCCCCGGCCACCAAGTCGATCGCGTTTAAACTCGACCTTGTCATCACAGTCGTCATCCGTCACCATTGACGATTCAACCTTGGCCTTAATCGCCGAGTTTGAGCGTGGAGGAAACGAGCTGGGTCACAAGCCGCACGGGACACGTCCTCGTCAGTGCAAGCGAGCACCTGTCAAGCAAGCGTCGAGGTCGGTTGGCGTGGGAACACTCGCGCCGCCACCAAGCTCACCTCATACCAAGCATCCTGCTAACGGAACACAGCCTGTAACATCGGCGGCGGTCACAAGCAAGTCGGGTGGCATGAACGCCAAGGCTCTAAAGCAAGAAAGGCCACAGGCGATCCATCCGGATCCAAGGAAAGGGAATGTTGAGGATTCCGTTGATGAGGATGAGGTGGCCCAAGTCACGGCATTTCTCAACCGACACACGCTGGGTGGCTGCGGTGGGTCGTCGTCGCCGTCGTCGTCATTGTTACTGTCCGTATCACATCGAAGCATGCTCCACCATCATCAACCCAAATAAAACACCTGGTTGCATAGCATATCGCACACAAAAACGGATCACCACAAAAAAGGCACCAACCTCTCCCTTCCACGCACATACTCTGCCCACCTGTCGTCCCCAAAATACTCGCGCATGACCCGTTCCTCATCCCTCATTCGCACAACCAGCGGGCCCAAATACATGCCGACCAGCGCCACAAACCGCCACCCGCGAAACCCCATGTACCAAAACAAACCCGCCATGGCCAAGAGCAATCCCGTGTAGCCAGGATGCATGAGCCTCGCGTACGGGCCCGATGTGACAAGCTCGTGGCCGGGCACGATGGTCACTGCGTACGTAAACTTGTCAGCCAGCGTACGAAACGCCCATTGGCGCAGGCCGACCCCGCACAAGCACGTGAGTGCTGCGACGACTTCGGAGGTGGTGAGCGCAAGGTACAGTGGCGTGACGAGTTGTGGGTGGTAAAATCCAAGGGCTTGTGACCGGATGCGCGCCAGGCGACTTGTCCAGCTTGAAGAGGACTTGTGGAATGGCAGTGTGTACGTCACGAGCAACATGACGAGGCCGACGGTGCCGCCAATCGCCGCGCGTGCGACTGTGTGGTCTGCCACATATGCATCTTTCAATGCGGCCGAGTCCATGTCGGTGGCCGCGCCGGCAGGATTGTGGGCTGCATTGGGCGGGATGACAATGGTGATTGACGCAAAGGTCAAGAGGACGGCCAAGGCCAGCTTGGTCCAGCTCATTCGGATGTGTTCTTGGCTCACAGATAAGCCGGAGGAGGCTGGCCGGAACGCCGGCGTCTTGGATTGTGATGTACTTGGCATGATGGGAGACGCAACTGTGGATTGCATTGGCTCTCGAGGAATATGTACGAGTATTGATATTGATATTATATCATAGAAACCGCACAATCATCAAAAACAAACTCACAAAAGAAAAGAAAACGAGACCAGCTCGAGTATGTTTACCACACATACGGAACCAACCGATACCTTCCCCTCACATGTGCGTCCCACTTGTCTGCTCCGAAATGCTCTGCCAGCGCCATCTCCTCGTTGACAATCCGGAAATACAGCGGCACCAAGTGCGCCACCATCATGCCCACAAACTGCCATTTACGGAACCCCATGTAAAAATATAGCCCCCAGAGTGCCAGCAACAAGCCCGTGTAACTCGGATGCAGGAGTTTCTTGTACGGTCCCGAGGCAATCAGCTCGTGGTCGTCAAAGATGCGTACAGTGTACGTAAACTTGTCGTTGAGCGTGCGGAACGCCCACTTGCGCAGGGCAACGCCGCCCAGGCAGATCATGGTGGCGAGAAACTCGTTGGCGTGCAGCGGCTGGTACAGTGGCGACACGAGCTTGTGGTGGTAGCCAATGACAATTGCACGCACACGGGTAAGCAAGGTAGCCAGGTGATGGACGAGCGGCGGGCATTGGGCGGCGAGCGAAGAGGCCGCGGGCGACGTAAACAAATGCAATGGCACGACAAAGGCCGCCAGCAACAAGAGCAGGCCGCCTGTTCCGCCATACATGGTCAGAAACGCCAAGGCGTGGTCACCAACGTATGCGTCCTTGTGCTTGGATTTGGCGTGGACGTGGTCGCTGGGCTGCGCAGACGGCGGCGGGATCACAATGGTGGTGGCATAGTAGGTCAGCAGGAGGGCAAATCCGAGCTTGACCCACTGGAATTGGATGGGCCACGTCTTTGGGCGCGGCGTCTTGATTTTGCCCGACAGGTTGTATCCGTCCATGGTCTTGAGGGCCTCGTTGAACGAGTCGAGCTCCGGGTCCGAGGCCGGGTCGAATACGGGGTCGGCAGAGTAGTCGACGGCGCTCGATTTTCCTTTGGGTGCCGAGGTCGCCGCCTTGGATGGTGAAGGCGATGGGGATGGCGACCGCGAGCGCGACTGTGACTTTGGTTTCCTTGGCATTTTGGGCAAGCGATGTGGGGGGGGGGTACTTGGTACTTGGATGGGATTGCCAGGAGTTGTGTCGGGAACAATTCAACGGCGATACATTGTGGCTGGCATGGACAACTGTTGATTCATATCGTCGCCATCGTCACCGCCCTCCGCAGACTGCTCAATCCAACGAACGCGCTTCAGGGCTGGGAGCTGTGGCAACTGTGGCTGGGGATCAGCGTGGATGGCATGTATTGATGGAGGAAATGCACAAAACTTCAATACTGGGATTCGGCACCTTGCGTGCTCATGTCGTCGTCGTCGTCGTCGTCATCGTATTCATACGACTGCCCCATTTCGCTTGCACTCATTTCCCCTGCCGCAGACTCCAACTCTCCCAACGCCGACGCGAACGGTGTTCCTGATGTAACGGGAGCCGTTGAGGGCATCAACCCTTTGCCAGCAACCGAGGGCCGTCTCCCACCTGCACCGGCACTTGGCGGGGGCGGTGCACCAGGAATGTCAAACACGAGAGCCGCCGGACTCGTCTGCGCCGACGGCGCGGGGGTCGAATGAACCGACGAGTCTGCGCTTTTTGCAGCTAATGCCGCACCGATGGCAGTCGTGCTGCCACCGACAAGCTCGCGCATCTGCGACTCCTTGAACTCGAGCTCGGTTTGGTGCTTGCGAAGCGTATCCTCCAGGCGCTTCTTGAGCACGGCATTGGCCGTCCCAGCAAGCTTGGCCTGGGTTTCCTTGACGCGTTGACGGAGCGTGTGCACCTCCTGCTGAAGCATGGCGACTTGTTCGTCCTCCTCTTCTTCTTCCTCTTCGTCCTCGTCGTCTTCTTCATCGGAATCCTCGTCTTCATCCGTCTCTTCCTCTTCTTGCTCCTCATCTTCTCCTGCAGCCGTCCCAACTTGCGACACGCCCGCGCCCAACATGCTGCTCTCCTCGCCCAGGGCGGTTCCCGTCAACCGACTGGCCGCGTCGTCGGCGCTCATCATGGATCCCAACTCGGACTCGGCCGCTGCCCCGCCCACGGCCGTTTGACGGTCATTACCCAAGTTGGTTGCAGCCTCATCGTCGTCGTCGTCGTCATCTTCTTCTTCATCCTCGTCATCGTCCTCATCCTCGTCTCCAAACTCGCCCATGCCCGTGGCCTCGTCATCGTCGGCCAGCCCAGAAATCAAGTCATCCACATCGGCATCATCGGCCGACCCAAGATCATCGGTATTGACCGACAACTGATCCAAATCGAGCGGATCCAAGCTGAGCGTCGACGGCGGCAAGTACGGCACGGATCCAGGCAGTGCCGGCGGTGGGATGACGCCGCCTGGGACCAGCGGCGGGGGAATGATGGGCGGAGGAATGCCCGCACTTGCAAGCGATGCCGACGACGACGACGATCCGCCGCCGCCACCAGGTACAAGCGGTGGAGGCACCATGCCGCCAAGCAATGGCGGTGACATGAGCCCCGAGGACGCCCCCGGATTGGCCGCCAATGGGCTCTTGACCAGCCACTTGGTGTCGGTGACAACACGCACGCCATCCACGGCCACACGCTCCACCTCGCCTTCGACCATGCGCACACTTGGCTTTGCCGTTCGCGGGCCTTTATCTGCGCCGCCCCCGGGCACCACGCCCGCGGCCGCAAGCGCTGCCGCGGCTTTTTTACTCATCTGGGTCTCGACCGCATGCCCCATGGCCGCGAGCGCTGCCTCGGGTGTTCCCTGATTGCCCGTCCACACGGGCTCGCCCTGGTCGTCCACATTGCACACCTCGACCAGGGTTTCTTCCGAGTTGAGGTCCGCAAACAGCAACCGTTCGACCATGTCGTCGCAAAACTCGGCGTCCGGGTTGGTTTTGCGGCGCCGGAACCGGTCGCGGCGCACGCGGCGCAAGGGCGGCGAGATGCCATCGGGCCATTGAGTGTAGAGGATCGGGTCAAACACGGTGGGTTCCGAGGCAGACGCTGGTGGGGGCAGGTTTTCAACGAGCAGCATTTGGGCGATTTCGCCCATCTTGTAGAATTGCTTGTTGTCGTATGACTTGTGGGTTTCGAGAATGGTGGGCAGGTCGACGAGTTTGGTGCGCAAGGTGGTCGAGTCAAAAGTAAATGTGCCCGTGCGCTCGTCTATTGATGATTCGACCTTGGTAGTCAGTCTCCATCAACAACAAAATGAAATGTTATAATACAATAGAAATCGTACCAGTAAACATGAGCTTGATATCACTCACCTCCTCCCTCATCTCGACCCGCTTGCGGAACTTGGCTACCAAATCCGGGTTATCTGCAGGCAACCGCAACAGCAGCTGTTCCTCAATGGGCCCATCCTCATCATCCGCATCGTCACGCTCCTTGACATCGCTCATCAACTGGTAATCATACCCGGCAGCGCCATCCATGGGTGCTGCCTGCGATGCATTGACCACCTTTTTCTTCCTACCCGTAATCCCTCCACCTCGTGCACCAGTTGCTGCGCCTCCGGCGCCGCCTCGCCCTCCACGTCCACCACGTCCTCGCCCGCCACGGCCGCCACGTGTCCCCGCCCCAGCGCCACGTCCTCCACGCCTGCGCCCACCGCCACGTCGACCGTCGTCGTCGGACGAAATGTCCATGGGGTCATGATCTGGATCGTCGTCGTCATCGTCGTCGTCGTCCGAATTGTCGCCCAAACTAAACTCGCCGTCGTCGTGCATGGCGTCCGAAGCAGCAACCGTCAGTGTGGACATGAGTCGAAGCGATTGGGCGCTGGCGGCAGTGGCGGCGGTGGCAGTGCCTCGTCCGCGGCCGCGCGAGCCCGTGCCCGTGCCCGTGTGGCCGCCGCGTGAGCCACGGCCCCTGCCTCGGCCTCGGCCGCGAGGTGCGGGTGCGGCAGGTGCGACGGTTGCGGCGGATGCGGGAGGGTGGGCAAGCGGCGAGGGGATGGCGGGGGCGTGAAATGTGGCGCCATGGTGAGAGTGAGGTTGGTGCGGGTGGTAGGGCGGAGGTATCCCCGGGGCAGTTGCAGTTGCCGAGGGAGGGGCAGGAGGGCGGGCGGGTGGGGGCAGGTAGGGCGTGCCGATCAGGTGTTGGTGGTGGTGGTGGTTGTTGTTGTTGTTGTTCATGGTTGGAGAAGAGAGACTTGGTCGAGTGATTTCATTTCATCGAGTGTGATTAAAATTCATGTTATCCTTCACTGTATGAAGAAAGGTCTGGGCACGAGCGCGCCAATCATTTCTGAGCTGGTGATTTGCGACTTTCTGCATTTCGACATTTTCACCTTTTGTCCTTTCGTTCATTTGTTCTGAGATGTTGCATCCTGATGAATCACGGAACAGACCTGGCGTTTCCGCCTCGCTGCTTCTCTGAAGATCTCCCACCCCTTTCACGCTCTACTTCATCATGGTCTCCTTTCCAAGTTAATTCGCAGCCAATCCTGGATCTGCCAACTCACCGATAACCTGCATTCCATTGTCCGCCTCAGGCCTCTTCCATACCGACCGACAAGGCTTGGGTTCATGCTCAAAAGCTTGCTACTCTGGGAATGAGACGGCGCCGATCCACACCTTCGGTTCCTCTGCTTGTATAGGCAGTACAGGTAAGACGGGGGATGTGTGTAGATCGCTCGCCCTTCATGTACTTGGCAGTTTCCGTTTCGCTGTCATTTGTTTGTGGTGCTCAAGTTGCAGCCAAGGACGACACATGCATCTGGCAAGCCGGACAGCCCATCTGAACGGCCTCTGTTTGGCAATCGGTCGTACGTACATCGAGGCTGGATGCGAGCAGAGCGCCGTGATGTGCTTCTATCCCCTCATCGTCTCACCCATCAAACACGGACCAAAACAAATCACTAATGGTCGCTGGACTGAGGGACTCTGGCGTCAGACATTGGTGGGCTGGTCATCATGCAGCTGCCGCTCGCACCTGCATGCTGCGAATGATCCTCTTGACTGAGATAGCCGC
The DNA here is from genome assembly GCA_002102555.1 of Catenaria anguillulae PL171. Taxonomy (NCBI): domain Eukaryota; kingdom Fungi; phylum Blastocladiomycota; class Blastocladiomycetes; order Blastocladiales; family Catenariaceae; genus Catenaria; species Catenaria anguillulae. Next base: position 393 of record MCFL01000451.1, on the reverse strand, counting down.
CTGCGCTCAGTTCAGCCGGCGAAACACAATTATGTCCATGCCCTTTTTCATTTCATCATCCGCTCTTGTCAAACTGGCAGGGCAGGACTGGTGGGATAAAATAGCAGTGGTTGAAGCAGCGACTCCTCATGGTGACTGCCCGGCAAAACAAAAAGCGAGGATTGGGACAGATGACACTCGTTTTGGTGGACACGGATACATGTGGGCTCGCTAGCCATCGAAAAAGGAAGCTTTGTGGTGGGTGGATGCAGGTGGGTGGCCGTCGCCTTTTGAAGCTGCGTGTGAGCCATTGCACAGGTCAAGCCGACGCTGTCGTGTCAAGCGCTGACTGTAGTCCAGAAAAGTGCAAAATGTCCAAGTGCAAAATGCGAAATTGATTGGCGAGGAGCGCCC
>MCFL01000450.1:0-11258 GCA_002102555.1 Catenaria anguillulae PL171 | reverse complement strand
TGCAACACCAGATTGTGTGGATTGTGTACTTTGTCGCGGTGGTGGCAGAGCAGTATGCGGCGGCGGAGCAAATGTGGCGAGCGTAGGTGGTCGGCGCGTTGATGAGGTTGCTCGAGTGCTCTGGCGGCTGGGTTGTTGCTGCGACAAGACACTCTGCGACTCTTGATCCCCAAAGCACATGCCGAATCGTTGCCCAACCCCTCCATTGACATCCAATTGGAATCGCGGCATTGTACCAACAAGAGCGGCCGCCGGTTGCTGAGACAAAATGGTTGGCGACTCGATCTCGGGCATGTCCGGCGCCATTGGCCGCTCATCTGCCAGACCTTCCATTCCCGGACCCGGCTTGACGCTGCTCCGCTTTGCCCTCCCTCGTACCTGCGTGAATATCCCATTTGCAATCGCATCCACATGGTCGGCATCCACCAGCTCCTCGGCCTCGCCGACTGCTGGGTGCCGAGCTCTCCTCCAACGGATGTCCCGTCAACTGCTGCTGACCCAAGGGAATCGAAAGCATCTGCGGCGACGGTGTCGGTTCGATTTCATCTTGCTCCTCCTCGTCGATCCGTCCGCTGCCATTAATGGACCCCAACGATGCCGTCAAGCGCACATATGAGCGCTCGCGCAGCGTGTCCGTGTCATCGGTTTCCAGGCCCGATTGACCCGAGGGAGCAGACGCCGATGCAGACCCAAAGAGCGACGCGGGCGGCGAAAAGGACATGATGGGCGAGCTGGGCGGTCTTGGTGTGGTCGTGGTCCGCGACACCGCACTCGCTGGCGTACGTGTCAGCACGCCTTGCCAAAGGCGGCGTGGATGGTACACGCGATTCTGCGCTTACAGCAGGCAGGGCAGCGGTGGTGCCAGAGCTTGATGATCTGACAAGCAAACCTTGGGTCAATAGTCTGGTCTGAGGCAAGTTGATGGGCTTGCTGCGATGATCTTGGTGAACTAGAAGAGGGCTGTGGCGACCGCCACTCATCCAGCGGCAATACACTTGTGCGCTGGTTCGACTGTGATCCGGATGCAAACCCCAGCGACGTGCTTCTTGACAACCGTTTTTGTGGCGGCGACGTGACCCATTCAACGCTCATGGGTCTGCGCGACTTGAAGCCACAAATTCGACATCTGAATCGTCTTCGTTGTCGGCGTCGTTGGACGAGTCGGACACGTCAATTGTTTCGATGGCGAGTTTGGCGGGCCGACCGGCGTGAGGCCGCGGCAGATGTTGCAGGGGAGGCGGTGAATGAGGGTTTGCAGCGGCTGCAGCGGCGGTGGTGAGTCGGCTGAGGTGGTTTGGAAGTGTAGCTGCCACCTCTGCCAGGTTCGTCGAGACATACGCCGGATTCTATACACAGAATGTGAGTTGATTGAGTTAAGGGTTGCGGGTGCAGTCTGCGACTCTGAATCCAAACATGACATACAAAGGCGCGCAAGGGCAAGGGTACTTGGTTGGCTTGGGTGCCTTGTGATGACCAACCCGTTGGCAGCGCCGGGAACGGGCGATGTTGGGCGACTGACGTGAGCAATGTTTTGGGAGGATGCGAGCAAGATCGGGAGCGCAAGTACGCCACAACACCTGGCGGATTTGGTGGAGCAAAGATACGAATAGGCCTGTCGCGGCAGATAGATGAATCGCGCATCAGTACTGACGAATGGAGTTCCTCATGCTAAAGAACAGAGTCGCACGTAGCCGCATTAGAAGCATTGGCTGTTTCAATTCTGCGAGCAAACTTGACCATTTCTTGCAGCTGATGGTCGCGCAAAGTCTTGAAACTGGTCAACTTTGGCGCCTCCATCACCAATGGGTCGTAAATGATAAGATCACTTGGTACTCCACTGCCCACAGGACTCCAGACGGCTCGAATGGCAGCAGCACATGCGGTTTACTGGCCGGGCCACGGGGCATTTCGATCATGGCGACACAGAGATGGTGGCGGGTCATTGAGTGCATATTGGACAAATTGAGGTGGTGCGCGCACAGGGCCGCCGCGCTTGACCTCTTGCAGCGGCAGCGGATGGTGCCAGTTCGCCGTTGCTAACGGCGCTTTGGCGTTGAGACTGAGATCGGGTTGAGCGACGAGTCGACATGACAAATTGTGAAGGGATGCGCCTTCACGTAGCACGACAATAAAGTAGAAGTGGCAAACAGATGAATGCGCAGGGTTTCGTGGCGAGCGGTAATTGATCCTTGCATAGAATCTTGCATTTGGGTTTGTTTCGTCCTCAAACTCTCGTGCTCACACGTGTATCGCTCCCGCGAAAGATCGCGGCCGCTCATGTTCCAGATCTGTAGGTCCAGTCTCTGCAGCCAACAGTCAATTGACCCGTGCCGAAACCGAAACGTGCGCATCTTTGTGTTTACATCCTTGATTACATATGTCTGCGTTTGCCCGTGCGCCATTGACATGTTTGTCGTGCTTCGTCGCCTTCCTCCCAAACAAAATCAAGTTTGGTGCTGAACAGATCATGTGCTAGGTCAGCGGAGAGTGATCCTCAGGCTTGGAAATGCGCATGCTAGCCTTGGCTTTATTGCCGAGGCGATTCGAATCACATGGGTGGAATTCTGCACGCAGGAGTCGTTGAACGTCCCACTGACGCTGATTGATAACCACGGAGTGAGACGTGACTCTGGGAAAGGCGTGTAATCGAGGATCTTGCTTCATGCCTGCCCGTATTCAGCGACGAAAGGAATGACAACATACGTACACCACATGAACCTGTCGGTCTGCGTCAGGCGCAACTCTGGCATCAACTTGAACAAGATGACATCAACCATTTTTGTCGCATGCGCTGATTAGTAATAGGTAGTGGAGTGGGAGAAGACCAACGTTGATATAAATCACAGAGTGAACTCACAGTGGATTCGGAGGAGGTGGGGGAGGTGCGTTGACTGTATATGCTATGGCCGGACGAGCAATGGACTTGGATCGGTCAACTAGGCAACCTGGCCGAACGATTGGAAGCAATGTTGTACATAAGCAAGATAGTGTCGATCGTTGTCTTATGCGCGGTGTGCATGACATGAATTTGCTTAGCGGAAGGCAATGGTAACCAAGCAATGAAAATCCAAAGCGGTTGACGTTTTTCTCAGGCTTTTTGAGCAACAGGTCGAAAGCGCTCCGCCCGCTTGGTTACCGCTTTTTCATTTCACCTCGAATCAGGTTCCAGCATCGAATCGATCGATGTTCTTGACGTCCCTGAAGGAACCCCAATCGCCCTCACAACAACGCGACAGACGTCAGCTGTGATGTGACTTCGGATGCATGATTCGCATGGACTGTTCATTCCGTTGTCGCTTGTATGGCTCGTGGAATGCAAAGAGAGCACAAACATCAAGCTTTTTATTAATTTCCTTTCATTTTTTACACCCTGACTTGCACTTGAGCAGGGGACTGTGCAATTGTTGTTTGCCGTCCGCTGCAATTCCCAGTTGACGTGACACAACTTGAAGAGAAAGCCTCAGGGAGGCCATCGGCAGCAACAACGCGAAATACACAAATGTAATAAAACAGACAACGGCGCAGCAGGTCGCAAGCTCCTTCTCGTAGTTCCGTAGCTTTTCCCGACGTCGCTGCGTTGTGGTTGTATTGATGCTCGGGACGGTAGCAACAGAATGAGAGTAAGAGTGAGCGAGAGCGAGCGGGTGAGCAGTCTGGTTTGGGGGCGAACAAAGGCAATGATAGCGCCAACGCAAACTCGCCCACGATGGTTGGTAAGTCGCCTTTTATTCCCGATCATCGGGCCGCAGCCTAACATTTGGCAATGGTATTCTTCGTGAGAGCGTATTTTGCTAGACCATCGTCCGAACTCCAACCAAAGCGTCGGCACTGGGCAACTCAATTCCGTGTGCCTCCTTCCTCGCCTTGACGGATCATCCCCCTCGCAGGTCAACCAGACGCGTCAAATTGCTTGAACAGGTAACCGGACTTCCTCGCTCAGTTTTTGCAGTCAGGGAAGGCGCGCGGTAGCATTTCTTTCCAGTCCCAGGTCTCAGGGAAGCACACTGTCGTCAAGCAGAGCAGGACAAAGTGTGGTGTGCGCTCCAAACAACAACGGCTATCGCAAACGCACAAGAACCTATTCAAGTTGAGTCTGGCGCTTCATCTCAGATGTTTTACACCAATCCTTATTAATCGACGCCTGCTATCCTCTTTGCTCTCTCCACGCAACCCGCCATCCGGAGTCCCGCGCCGGCCGAGCGTGACATCCAGCACTCGCCGCCACTTGCTCAACGTACAAGTAGATCTATTGGTCATTCCCCACTCCCAGTTCCCTTTCTCAATCTACTACGGTTCCATTCGTACAACTCGACACTCTGACCTCAATTCGCCATTCTGCCGTCCATGAACCCGACATCTCGATCAACAGCTCGACACCGTTTCTCCCTTGCCGTCATCTTCTCCACATAATCTTTGTCTGCGAGTGCCCTTCATTTGCAATTGGCAGCATCATGCGTATCCGACATTCCCATTCCGATGATCATTCCTCTCCTTTTCCATCATCACTTGTTCCATTCACAATACCAGTCCTCATTTCCGTCATTCTCGTGATCCTCACTTCCACGACATGTTTGGGCCCAATGCTCGCAACCACCGCTCCAATACCAATGCCCCTCCCTCAACCGCAATCAATGCTGATTCTACCAGCAACCGAGTCACGATCACACTCAAGCCGGCCCGGCGGCAATCCCAACACGAACGGCCAGCTCGTCCGGGTGCGGTTGCAGTCCACTGAAGACACGCGGCTCATGCGCCGAATCGCCAACGTGCGTGACGATACATATTGCCAACCGTCGCCTCACTGGTCCATGTCATTTCTCACTCCATGCAATCCTCCAATCCGGCCACTTACAGGATTTTGGCGCCGACATCTGGTCGTCGCGCGAAATCCTTCTCAATCGCACAAATTTTCAACCGGTCAACCCCCCACGGCGCCCTCGCCGCAGACGCAGACTCCCAACACGCTTGAATGCCCCATGGGTTCGCCCGTCGAATCGACCTACCCGGCCCACGGGCGGTGGGGTCCGTCCCGGATCTGATCGCCCGCTTCCAGCTAGCCGGCCCAACCTCATCCGACGTTCGTACCAGTCGGCTCGCCAGCCGTATCCACCCCCGACCCGCGACGAGCGCCAAGACGTGCAGAAGTCCATCTCCCCTGCTGCCTCGCCACAACCGATCGAAATCCCGTCATCCGTTCCGCCGCCACTTGCCCGCATTTACCAGCAACAAGGCCTCACGTTCGGCGGCGAAGTCGACCTGCTTGTCCGTGGTGACTTGCTCGATCGGCTCCAGGCCATGTTTCCGCAGGTCGAGTTTCATACCATCATCAGGAATGTGTCAAAGGCTATTGAGGAGACACATAGGGATGTGCCGTGGAAGCTGCCCGTGGCAGAGCCGGCCAAGACGCCGTGTGTGGACGTGCCCGAGGTGGCGGCGCCCGACAGGGTTGGGGACGGAGACGGCGGAAGTGGAACGGGGGTAGGGTGCAAGTGTGGGCGAGGATGCAGGTCCGCGTCAAGATGCACGGTATCCGATGGAGCGCCAGCGGCGACAGGGACAGGTAATGTGAATGGTGGTGGTGAGGCGGAGGGAGTTGATCCGCCAATTGCGACAAGTGGTGGCGGCAACGGCCCAACAATCACGGATGAAGGCTCACCTCCGCCGACACAAACTGTCGACGCAAGCTCTTCATTGACTGTGTCAATGGTCACGGCAACGTCAAACGTATCAACTGCTGCTCAAACCGATGGCCCGGCGCCCACTCCTTCCAATCGCACCGACGACGACGGATTTTTCGCCACACGACCCACCGCCACACCAACAAATGGCGACAGTGTCGTTGACGATGACGGCTTTGTTGACTGGACGGACCCAATCATTCGCCCCAACGATCCCATCACGCCCGATGATGTCGATTCCCCACCGCGCTTGTTTCCGCCCGGGAGTGACACTTCGTCGCTCCCTTCAGATGGCTTGCGTCCTACCATTTCGCAAGTTGGTTCTACGATAAGCAAGTCGGCGACACCGATTATGTCGACGGCGCGCTCGACAGGTCCCACCTCGGCGTCTGCAACCTACACGAGCTCGGCGGCTGGGACAGGCACATTGCCGCCAACGCCAACCGGGTCATCTACGGGATCATTGACGGCCATCGGCTCATCGAGCACCCAAACGGGTACATCAGTAGGCTCATCGTCACCTGGGGGTTCGGCAACGACGAAGACAGGCTCGATTGGGGCGTCTTCATCGAGTACCGGTTCATTCCCATCGTCAATGCCAAGAGGTGCGACGGTCACTTCGTCATCGTCCAGACCTGGGGCGGAATCCACTGCTCAGCTTTCATCATCCTCAGGATCAACAACAGCGACCAAGTCTTCATCATTGTTAACGAGTCGGACGGGAACCTCGACCACATCAGCAACAGGAGCAACCGGGCTTTCATCGCGCACGTCTGCATCTGCGTCCACAACGTCGGCCGCATCTGCGCCAACGTCAACTGCTTCTTCATCTGCAGTAGCAACAACGTCTCCATCATTGACTCAATCCGAGCAAATCACAACGTCTGCTAGCTCATTTACTTCCACCAAAACAACTTCCGAGTCCACGTCTGCGTCGCCAACACCAACCAGCCCATCCACGAGTGGCAGTCAAGATCTTACCTGGACCCCGGTTGGCCGCGACTTCAATGTTGCCGGCCGCTACATGCCGCTCTCAGACATGACGACCTACCTCACGACCATGGCCCAGCGGTTTCCACACCTCGTCACGGTTGGCACAATCGGCCGCACATTCGAAGGTCGCCCACTCGTCTGGGCCCGGCTCACTGCGCCCGTTGCTGGCGACACACCCGAGACCATGGCGCGCATGGGCGCATCAATGACACTCGGCAATGGCGCGCCCATGCGCAAAACCAACAGACCGGCGTTGCTCATCACCAGTGGGATGCATTCGCGCGAGTGGATTGCGACGGCCATGGCAGTCAATTTGCTCGATGTGTGGACGGCCGGGTATGGATCGAATCAGCTCGTGACGGACTTATTGAATGGCTTTGAGATCATCTTTGTGCCCATGGTCAATCCTGACGGGTACAATGAGTCGTTCAAGTCGCGGTTGTGGAGGAAGAACATGCAGTTGTTTGCTGGCGATTGTGTGGGTGTGGACCTAAATCGCAAGTGCGTTTTTGACTCTTCCAATCTTCTTTTTCGGTTGATGTTTTGGGCGACTGACTTGACTTCCACTTGGCAACGTCAATGTAGTTTTCCGACCGACGAATGGTCTGATCCACAAGACTTTTGGGCGTCATCGCCAGACCCGTGTGACGAGACGTTCCGTGGTCCCGCTCCTGGCTCGGCACCCGAGACGCAGGCTCTCATGGCACTGGTGCGCGAGTATCAATCCAAGACGGGTGGCATGATGAAAATCTTCATTGACACACACAGCTACAGTCAACTTTGGATGTTCCCGTACGTTCCGCTCTGCTTGCTTTTGCATTGGCATGACTGATGTGTGCCTGTTGGTCTTGTCATTCCAGGACGGGCTACGATTGCTACAGCGAATACCCAGAACTGCAAGAACTGTTTGATGTTTCGGCACTGGCTACCGAGACAATTCTGGGCGTGCATGGCAAAGAGTATTATTACGGCGACATTTGCAATACCATCTACCCAGTACGATCTCTTCAAATCAATTTTTGCTTTGGCTTCCTTGCTGACATTGCTCGCTCTGTTCCTCTTCCCAGGCTAGCGGCTCGGCCACGGACTGGATGTTTGCCAAAGCCAACATCCGTTACTCGTTTGCCCTTGAGCTGCGCGACACGGGAGATCACGGCTTTTTGCTCCCGCCCGAGGAAATCGTGCACACGGTTGAGGAAATGCACGCCGGAATTCTCGCGGCCGTCGCCGGATTCATTTCTCGTCACCCAAGCGCAGCGCCGGCCGCTGCACCCGTACCTGCGTCGCCTGTGCCGATTGCGGATACGGCACCCGTGGCTGCATGAGCTGAGCTGGCATACATTTTTCATTCACCATGACTGCGGAACTCCGCCTACATGTTTTTGTTCCTCACTTCACTTTCTCTCTTCCATGTGGCAGCTACATCTTGCGGACCAATGTTCATAACCCGTCTTTCGATTCTGCATTGTCATTCATCTCTTTTCGCCAAACTTTCTTTCCTTGGCTCATACACTCACTCATACCGCAACGCTCATCACTCACTTTTACTTGGACTGGCTGCAACGACCTCATGACGATTTGCTCTCGCCTTCTTCCTCACCTGAATCAACCTTCTGCTTCCTTTTTTTTCACCGCCTCCTGCGACACTGAACCGGGTTCGGCACGCCTTGGTGACAACTCACCTTTTTTGGGCAAGTTTCTCTCCTTTTTCTTTGTCTCCTCCACCGTGGTTACATGTCGTTCAGAAATTGCACAAAATCCCAGTTCGCACATGTTTACATACGAGTCCAAGTGAATCGATACAAAAGGACTGAGCATGTCCGTCCATTGAAGCCTGTGCTCGCTGAACCAGTGATTTTCAGTTGGAACTCACAACATCATTGACCAGTGCACCAAACACCACCTCCGTACACACCGCCGGACAAGCAGCAAACACATTCACACATCCGCCGCATCCGCCAGTCGAGCGCCAGGATTTCCCTCCTTCACAAACTCCCACCTGCGCACATCCGCCGCATACCGCTGCTGCCGCGACCTCAAGCTATGCTTGTCCCAATCGTGCATTCCTCGCGCCGGCACCGCGTCCTCGATCCTCGAAACCTCAGTCGATGCAAATTGCCCCACATACAACAGAATCATGGGCCAACGCCCGGACGACATCCACAGGCAAGTACGACAACTGCCAAGTCAACCCAGAACGTCTGCTCGTCTTGCTTGAGTTGCTTGTCACGCCAGTCGGGTGAAGAGAATGTGGGTTCTTGGTGGAGGAAGTAGTAGCATGCGTTGTTGTTATTCTGCTGCGGTTTTGGAAACGCCCAGTCCTGTATCAAGATTAATCCTATGTCGAACTTGGCGTCACACCGAAGGACTGGTGGACGAATCGCGGGCCAAATGACGTTGTGCTGAAATGGTTCATGACAATATTGAGTTCGGGTTGAATCAAGATGTTCTTGTCGCTGGGGCGCTTGAGTGAAGGCAGGCGGCCACACCGGAATAGCTGGAACAGGTCTACCAAACATTCCCACGCCGTCATGTTGTCGCGGGATACCCCCAAAGGCGCGAGGGTGCGTTCAAGACATTGATGGCGTTCAAGACATTTGGTGGAACGTATTGTTTCGCCATCGGTTCGAGCAGCATGCGCAAATGTGGGCGGACAATCGCCGTCGCTGTCGCCGCCATCACTTTGCTGATCGTCAGTATCTGGTTCCCCGCCGCCGTGCTAACCATGAGCGCGCCCGGCTTGCCGACCGCCGCCGTGGTAACTGAGATCGTAAATCGTCGGATACCACGCATAAGGCCAGTTGCCGTCGCCCAGCGAGAAGATGGACGCAGTGGCCGCGTCGGACAGGACGACGGGCGCGTCCAGCGATGAAAAGTGGGCGGGGTGGGGGCATTGGCGGCCATAGTTGGGTCTACCCGCAGAGGGGTGGGGGCGGCTACCTATGTTCGACATGGAGCAGGTAGGTTGGTCGAATGCACATGATGGCCTCAGCCTGGGAGGGGGGACAGGGTAAATAACTGGTGGCGACATGGGCAGGCAGCATGTGGCACAAGGGCGATGAGTGCGCCGGGTTCTCCATGGTACGTGTAGATCATGAGAAGTTTGAAATCAGCGACAAAAACGGTTGATATATGCACATGGATCGCGATACAAGAGGCAATAAGTGAAGCAAATTCAAGTCACAATATGAGGGGTACAACAATACAATGCGCAAGTCTGCTCGTCATCCTTACTCCGAGGTCGAGGGACGACGACGGCGGCCAAAGACGGCAACGGGAGCAAGGGGATCCACCGTCGGCGCGGCATCGTTGCGAGTCACGGTCGCCGTGGCAGTTGCCGAAGTCGTGGCGGTGGTGGTCGACGAGGCAGGGCGGCCCTTGTTGCGGTTGACAACAAATCGCGGCGACACCCACCCGGTGAAGAGCGCGGCATCGGGGTTGGGCACCGACTGCAAAGCAGTGGGCTTGACGTACTGGATGGCGAGCACATAGGTGCCATCGGCAATGGGCTTCTCGTCGGCGCCACCGGCGGTCGAGGTGATGGTACCAGTGAAGGGAAGCGTGACGGTGCCACCCGTTTGCGAGGCAACGCGAGACATGTGGTCAATGCCCAAAGCGTAGCCAACAATGGGCAGATCGGCCTTGGTCGCGTCATGCACAGAGATGGCGAGCTTGCGGGTCGGGAACAAGGTCGCAAGACGCAGAACAGGGATCTCGAGGAGGTTGGTCGTGTTGAGCGAGAAGACGGGGGTGATACGGCCATCGTAGGTCGGGGCGCGCGCGGCAACGGCTGGGTTGAGTGCAATGCCGTTGGTCAAGGACGGAGCAAGAGGGACGGGGCAGCAGCGAGGACGGGCATGGTCGAGTAGTCACCGGCCATGACAGCGTAGGGAACGTTGAGCTGGTTTTTGCGGTCGGCAGTCTCGAGTGTGACGTAACCAGAGTAGATCCAGTGGCCGGCCTCGGGCAACTTGCCAAGGAGCGGCACGTTCGAGTCGAAAGTGACCGTCACTTGCTTGGTCTCTCCAGGCTGGAGCGTGACCGAGGGGGTCGAGAAGGTGACACGAGCATGGACCTTGGCCGTGGCAAACTGAGCAGCGGGGCGGTTGTTTGTCACCATCACAGCACGTGAGGGCGTGTGCGTGAAACGGTACGTCTTGGCCTCCTTGCCATCGTTCTTGATGGTGAGGACTTGGGTCTTGCGCGGGGCACGGGGCATTGGGGCGAGTCACCGAGCTCAATCTTGTGCGGGCAACCGACACGGGGTTCTCGAGGAAGGCAAGCGCGTCAATCATACCAGCGCCGACCTTGGCAACCGACTCGGCGTGGGAATCGTCGCCGTTGGACGGGAACGAGGGGCGGGCAGTGTTGGAGAAACGGCGGGCCAAGGCGAGAGCAGAATCGGCACCTTGGGAAGCACCGTTGCGCTGAACGTCGAGGGCAACAATACCGGCAGCATAGGGAGAGGCCATGGACGTGCCAGAGAGCTGAGCATAACCACCCTTCTTGAGCGGGTAGGCAGAGTAGATGTTCTACAGTGAATTGAAATGAAGATGCTTGTGCGTCAGTTTGTGTTTGCGATTTATG
>MCFL01000045.1:0-204273 GCA_002102555.1 Catenaria anguillulae PL171 | reverse complement strand
AGTTTGATGCATCGTTGGCCCAGCGCAATACTTCGGCCAACGTCTCGTCAAATATCCGGCCGTGGTTCATAAGGCCGCGGTCGCCCTCGACGTTAGCTCGCTCCGATGTGTGCACCATCTCACATTCGCTCAACTTAAAACAACCACCACAACACAAAAAATTGACTCATTATTTACCGTCTACCGCCATGTCATTTACGCTCCCGTCCTCGGTCACCTCTCTGCTCACTCCAGAGATCTCCTCCATCCTCCACGACTCGCTAGCCCAAATGCAAGCCGTCAACCCAAAGCACCTCGGGTACACTGCCGGTGCCGTTGGCCTGGCCACCATGATCGCCACTGCCGTCCATCGTGCGACGCGCATCCCGCCCGACTCGCGCACTTGCCGTCATTGACGCTCACACAATCGCTGCGCGTGATGCTGTCGCGCAAACCGTTTCTCGAGGCGCACGCCGACCTCTTGGCCATGGTGCGCGAAAACGCACTTGAGCGCGGGCTCATCAAGTCCAAGGACGAGACGCCGCGCGCATGGGTCATGTGGTTCTTTGGCGTATGGGCAGTCACGGTGGCAAACCCGATGGATATGAAGACGTTGTTGACGGAGCATCAGACATATGAAAAGATGGATTTGGCGGAAAAGGGCATGGATTATGGATGGGAGTGGTTTGGCAAAACGTCGATTGTGTTTTCCAAGGTATGTCCTACACCCTCATTCACCCAAGTCGTCATACTCATGTGCTTACGACATACCTATGTGAGACCGAGCAATGGAAACGTCACCGCCGGTCCATCAACCCGTCCTTCCGCCGCGGCTGGTCTACGGACCTGTTTGCCGTGCCCGGCCACGCCCTGCTGGGCCAAACTCGACACGCACGCGGCTTCCAATGACCCGATCCCGATTGCCGACTACATGCAACGCATTACGCTTGACGCCTTATCGCTTGGCGCATTCGGCCACAACCTCGACTCAATCAACAATCCGCACTCGGACGTGGTGACCCTTTACCATCGCCTGATTGCTGTGACGAGCGACGCTGCACAGTCGTTTTTGGCGAGCCCGCTGATCCGGTGGGCGGTCCCGAGGCAGAGGCAGTACTTGAAGGACGTTGAGCAGTTCAATGCCTTTATTGAGGGCATGATCAAGGAAAAGGAAATGATGATTCGCGCGGGTGAAGTGGACCCTGAAAAGCACGTGGACTTGTTGACGGATATGGTGCGGGCCAGTTTGGAGGATGCCGACGAGTCGCAGAGGTTGACGAGGGAGGAGTTGAGGGCCAATACCGTCGTCATGTTCATTGCCGTACGTGTCCTTTTTCTTACAATTTGCTGTTTTGCATTCGGCTGACGTCCAAGGTTGGGGCTACGTATTAGGGACACGATACGACTGCCAACGCATTGTCATTCGTCATGTATCTTCTCGCTTTGCATCCCGAAATTCAAACAAAAGCCCGCGCCGAAGTCATTGCCATGCTTGGCGAACTCCCTGCCAACACTCCGGTCGCCGACATGCCCTACCCAACCAATGCTCAACAGCAATTCCGAAATGCCCTACCTTACCAACATCCTCAAAGAAACCTTGCGCCTGTACTCGTCCGTGACTGGCGTTGCCCCGCGCGAACTCTCACGCGCAAACCACGCTTTCCGACGGCACTCAGCTTCCCGCCGGCACCATTCTCACCACGGACGCGTACGCCGTGCAGCGCGCTCAAGAGTACTGGGGCGAAGACGTATTGGAGTTCAAGCCTGATCGGTGGGAAATGCCCAAGGAGGCAGGTGGCGCGACTCCATTGCATCCAGGCGCACATGACTTCAAGTGGGTGCCATTTGGCGGTGGTCAAAGGGTTTGCATTGGGCAAAACGTACGTCGACTTTGTTCAATTGTAGCTATTGTTTGTATTGGGGCGATGTTTGACTCCAGTTGCATTTTGTGTAGTTTTCAATTACCGAGCAAAGGGTCGTCATCGCCATGCTCTTGTTGCGCTACGAATGGTCGGTGGTGGGCGACGAGGATGCGTTGCGTGGAAAGCCAAAGACGTCGCCAGGCATGATGAGCGGTTTGATTCATCCCGTGGGCATTCAGTTGGCGGCCAAGCGGAGGGACTTGTAGTTGAGTTGGCCCGCCTGGGTCGCCTTGTACATACGAAGCAGTCAATCAAGGTCTTTTCTTGTATTTCTATGGTCAGTCGACATGGAGTCAGTTTTCTTCATTCGAAATGCAATACCGGGTTCGGAATGCCAAGCAGAATCAGCCTGGATAGTGAGTCCGGATGTCCTGCCAACATCGCGCTGTGCAAGCGCTGCAAGGTCAGTCGCGCTTGGCAACACGTCGCGGACATTCGGACTCATGCGTCTGGTGCCTTTGCCCAAATATTTATCCGGGCCTCGTACTGAGAGTGGGCAGTGTGACCTGCCATGAATGCACCAAGGAACATGTCAACTCAACGAAAACGTCCCCAACGCAACACTTCCGGTGCAGATCTCGTCAGATATCGGGGAGCGTTACAAGAGGCCGTGATGGTCGCCCCACCGCTTGACGCCGGCTCACAAGCAGCCGACGCAACACAAATCTGAAATTGAACCAAATTCTTTCCGCCATGTCTTTTGCGCTCCCGTCCTCAGTCACTTGTCTGAGTAAAGAACTCTCGACCATGCTCACCGACCTGTTCGTGCACGCGCATGTCGTCAACCTACAACGACTCTTGGGCTACGGAACGGGCGCTGTCGCCGTGGGCCTGGCCACCGCCATCGGCACGTCCATCTACCGCGCAGCCCGCATACCACCCGAGCTCGCACACTTGCCGTCATTGACGCTCACACAATCGCTGCGCGTGATGCTGTCGCGCAAACCGTTTCTCGTGGTGCACGCCAACCTCTTGGCCATGGTGCGCGAAAACGCACTCGAGCGCGGGCTTATCAAGTCCAAGGACGAGACGCCGCGCGTATGGGTCATGTGGTTCTTTGGCGTATGGAGTCACGGTGGCAAACCCGATGGATATGAAGACGTTGTTGACGGAGCATCAGACATATGAAAAGTTTGATTTTGCGGAACAGGGCATGGATTACGGGTCGGAGTGGTTTGGCAAGACGTCAATTGTGTTTTCCAAGGTACGCAAACATGGCTGGTTAATCGCTTCAACACGTCTCCATGCTCGCTGAACTTGGAGCGGACAATCAATCTAGACCGAGCAATGGAAACGTCACCGCCGGTCCATCAACCCTTCCTTCCGCCGCGGCTGGTCTACGGACCTGTTTGCCGTGCCGGCCACGCCCTGCTGGCCAAACTCGACACGCACGCGGCTTCCAATGACCCGATCCGATTGCCGACTACATGCAACGCATCACGCTTGACGCCTTGTCGCTCGGCGCATTCGGCCACAACCTCGACTCAATCAACAATCCGCACTCGGACGTGGTGACTCTGTACATCGCCTGATTGCTGTGACGACCGACGCCACCCAAATGTTTTTGGCGAGCCCGCTTATCCGGTGGGCGGTTCCAAGGCAGAGGCAGTATTTGAAGGACGCCCGAGAGTTTAACTCGTTTTATTGAGGGGTTGATCAAGGAAAAGGAGATGATGATTCGCGCGGGTGAAGTGGATCCTGACAAGCATGTGGATTTGTTGACAGATATGGTGCGGGCCAGTTTGGAGGATGCCGACGAGTCGCAGAGGTTGACGAGGGAAGAGCTAAGGGCCAACACAGTCATCATGTTCATTGCCGTACGTCTGTCATGTGCTGTGCTTTGCTCGCCTGGCTGAAGTTAGGATTTTTGCCCGGCATCCTCACTTGCTTGTACATTTACTTCTCCATCTGTCATAGGGACACGACACGACCGCCAACGCAATGTCATTCGCCATGTATCTTCTCGCTTTGCATCCCGAAATTCAAACAAAGCCCGCGCCCGAAGTCATTGCCATGGCTTGGCGAACCTTCCTGCCACACACCGGTCGCCGACATGCCCTACCCACAATGCTCACAGCAATCCGAAATGCCCTACCTTACCAACATCCTCAAAGAAACCTTGCGCCTGTACTCGTCCGTGACTGGCGTTGCCCCACGCGAACTTCGCGCGCAACCACGCTTTCCGACGGCACTCAGCTTCCCGCCGGCACCATTCTCACACAAACGTCTATGCAGTGCATCGTGCTCAAGAGTACTGGGGCGAAGACGTATTGGAGTTCAAGCCTGATCGTGGGAGATGCCCAAGGAGGCAGGTGGCGCGACTCCATTGCATCCAGGCGCACATGACTTCAAGTGGGTGCCATTTGGCGGCGGGCAGCGGGTTTGCATTGGGCAAAACGTACATTCACTATGCCGCCGTCATTATTTTGACACATCTTACGCCAGTGTTCGATTTTGTAGTTTTCAATTACCGAACAACGGGTTGTCATTGCCATGCTCTTGTTGCGCTACGAATGGTCGGTGGTGGGCGACGAGATGCGTTGCGTGGAAGCCAAAGACGTCGCCGGCATGATGAGCGACTTGATTCATCCGTGGGCATTCAGTTGGCGGCCAAGAGGAGGGACCTGTAGTTGTGCCGACTAATTGGTCGTGGTGTACATACGAAGACAAACTTGTGTCAAGGCAAAAGTCATATAATTTATGGTTTCAGTGCAGTCGAGTCATGGAGTCGGTCAGTGCTTGTCGCTCAAAGTGGAATACCGTCACGGTGGCCGGAATTCAAAAGCAGTCGTTGATACCACCGAGAACCAGCCATTGATCATCGACATCATTGCTGCCAATATCCAACAACCTCGTCATCTCTGCTTCCCTTTCCGCTCCCATCCACCCACGCCCGCCCAAGTGCTTGCTGGCCTTCCAATAAACTGCACAGTTGCACAAAATTGGCCCAAGCCCGCCGTGGACGTGTACGGATTCATCAAGGACTTGCTCCTCAACACCTCCTCCATGCAGACCGACTCTGCATTCGCTACAGACGACGGCAACGGCGAAAGCAAGAGCAAAGGCAGCTTGACCAACGGATCCACCTCCGCCTTTAATGCTTCTGAACGACTCGAGCGCGGGTAGCGACACGGCAAACAAATGCAAGTTACCCAAGCCGGCGCCAATGCCCAGCACGAGCCAGGGCGTGATTCCAGGCAGACAGCGCGCGTGGTTTCGCAGAGTCGCAAGCATCGACTCTGACTGGGCGTACATGAAGACTTGAATCAAAGCCTTGCACTGGTGCTCCATTCCCTTGGGAGTTTTGAGCTCTATCATGTAAGCTGTGACTCCGATGTGACCCAAGCACCGACCTATTGGAGCATTCGAAAGGAGGCTCGGCCAAATTTGGTGGTAGGTTGAGCTGCAGGTGGCCGCCCAGATCCGATCTGCCAGTTCCCGACCGGCCAAAGGTTCGACGGTCGGTGCAAACGTATTGCTCTTGCGTGTGAATTCCCAGATGGGGCAATATGTGGGAAGGAAGGATTGGAAAGTGTTGCCCTCCTGCTGATTCGCTGTACTTGCCAAGCGGCTGCTTCGCAAGCCAATGAGAAGCAAACTGAAGGTTTTGAAGCACGGTTTGATAGTGCGGATTAAGGCGAAACTGGTTCACAAGCCTTTATGTAGATATGATCGAATGGAGCGTCAGGGTCTGCTCAGAGTTTGTCGTCAGTCGATCAATGTGGTGCACCAATGACCCAAAACGCAGAGGAGTCGGAGAAATTAAAACGTACCATCAATCTGGTCTGACAGCCATGGAATCGTTATGTCCCAAGGGTATCGTCTCGAATGTGTTCCCAAACAGTCTGAGCACCTCCGTTCGCTTCCAATCCTGCCATGCTCTTGGTTTCAACGCCTTGTCGGCATTCATTGAACGGTCCAACCAAGACTCCAGCCGTGAATATGCATCGCAGGGCTTTCCAGCGAGCAATGCGGCCTGTGCTGCAAACCGTCGGACATGGTGCAGGCGCACCTTGTCGAGGAAGGAGCGTGTTACGTTGGTGGCTCGGATGAGTGAGTTCATGGTGCAAACGCCGTCAGCAGCACTCGAAATGATGACAGTGACGAGCATTAAACCTTGAAATTGTGGATGGGAGCTCGAAGCGTTGGCCGGCGTGCGGGAGGAGCAAGGCTAAACGTGACCCCTGAATGTGACGAAAGAAACTGGATTGAGGGGGATAGGCAACAAACGCGTCTCACTCTTGTGAGACAGGAACAATGACAAAACCCCTGGTTGAGCACACAACGAACGCTCTGCTCGCGGCCAGCGCGGGTATGCAAATGGCTGATAAAGCATCGGACCTTGCGATCCGATCGGCCGGATTGATTCCGTCTCTGCCATACTAAACACCCGCTACTCTACATTTATAGACATAGAGGTCGCCTGCAGTAAAACATGTCAGTGTTCTCGCGACACGCTTCACGTCAAATGCCTCTATCACCTGCAAGACTCATGGCCAACGGCCATCGATCATTCCATTACTTTGCAGGATGCATGTCTGGAAGCCCGTCGAACATATTCAAGTTGCTCCCGTCATCCGACGCCAAGCAATTGTATGAGGCGGACATTCGCCCGCTGGTTGAGCCAAGGTGGGGTCGACAAAATCATCGTGACTTTCAGTCAGAAAGGACTCGCATGTTCATTTCGGGTTTCTGTGCGGCGCTTGACTTTGTTCCCGTGCTGGCAAAAGTGAATAGGTGGTCGGCTGCGTATATGCCAGGTACGCCTGCGTTTTGTCACAAGAACGTCCTCACGACTCACCCACATTGACTG
This sequence comes from Catenaria anguillulae PL171, assembly GCA_002102555.1. Taxonomy (NCBI): domain Eukaryota; kingdom Fungi; phylum Blastocladiomycota; class Blastocladiomycetes; order Blastocladiales; family Catenariaceae; genus Catenaria; species Catenaria anguillulae. The sequence goes on along the minus strand of MCFL01000045.1, from coordinate 197,559 downwards.
TTTCCGTCATGATGTTCTTGCGCAGGCCAGATCGATGTCACGAGTCCACCAGAGTCCTATCTGAAAATGAGAGAATTCCCTGGTGCGATAACGCCGCCGCAGACTGTCGATACAACCATCTTCAAGATGGCCAAACTTGTTGCGGCGAAGCTTCAAGCAACTGGCATGTCTGGCACAAGGAACACCGACGATGGCAACATGACCTACCCCACATCGATATATCATTCTCTTGCATCGCTCTTGGCGCCAGTCTACAGCGAATTCACCGGTCAGATTTGTTGGCGACATCCCGACGCAAGTGGAAGCTACTACCCAGAAAGCGCGATGGCGCACCACTTGCAATCATTCTTTACTGGTCTCCTGGGAACTGGTCGCCCTGTTTTGATGTCGTGCGAGGTCGAGTATCCGTGCAATAAAGGCTGGAATTTCTTTCGAATTATCCGAGGTGTAGCAGACTTGGCAATTTGCATGCGCACAGACCGCGAATGCGGGTTCCAATCCGAAACACATGCCATCACAAGTCTGGTCGGCGAGCGCAAATCGGACCCAAGTATCGGATCCGCCTGTGCGGCATTCGTTCAAGTTATGCAATACATGACGACGGACACGGTCATTGACAACATGCAAGCTATTGCTGACAAGTTCCCAGGGCTGACACCGTGGACGGTTGCCATGATTGGGACAGGCGTGACCAACTTTCAAATGTTTGCAATCTCGTTGCCCGTGCTCAAGCGAATCCGGCATCATTTGGACGTGTGCACCATGGCAGGAAAGAAACTGCCAGTGTTGGTCTTGTCGTCGGCCAGTACGCTCCCAGTGTTGCCGCCGAATCGAGTGCTTGTTTCCGATGCGGATCCGTTCATGGGACCCAAGCAGTTGGTCGATTTTGTGCAGTTGGCGAGTTGGATCGGGTCGCCCATTTCACAATGGGGCGGGGTTGGTGGCACTGAGTGTGAGGCCAAGGTGAGAAAGGTGTTGGATGCGAGCAGCACGGTGTAAAGTGAAAGGAGGCGGAATGGTTTTCCAAAGGCGCGTTCCCTTGTGAATCAATGCGAATGTATGATCAGCTGTGTTGTGGAGACATGATTCAGCAACATATGTCTCAGGAGAATCTATTGATTTCAAAGCGAGTAACTTGAGCATGAATCAAACGGCCACACACGAGTACCACACAACTTTGCCACAGCGGTCTTCTTTTTACTCTTCGTTGTTGGGGCGGCTCTTGCAGGCAAAGCTGCCGAATGGCGCCACCTTCCACTTTTGCACCCAATGGTTGTCCAAGCAGCGCCACAACTGCATCGGCTGGCCGTCGCGATCGCCCCCGTCGCCTAGTACGTAGTATTGTTAGCACTTGTCAGGTGTCGGGAGTCGGTAATTGGACGTACCACCGCGGGGATCGAGGCACAAATCTGGGCGACCGTGAGGGGAAATGCGTCCACTGATGCCACCCGGCTCATAGTTGACAGTCCAGAACTGGGCTGGGGAATCGTTACTACATGGACACACACAAAGACGTCCGAGAAAACGGCACAATGAACGTGAGTGTACGCAAAGAACAGTTTTTCACATTCGGAAAGCAAACATACCACTCCCACCATTGAACCGATTGGCCTTCATATGCATTCTGTCGAGACGATTTCGGGCAGTGTACTTGTTAGTCAGTGTGACAAAACATTATGGTGCGAATCCACACCAGAATGCATTTCAATGGACTGACGTACCCCTCCGGCAACATCAAGGCAGTAGTACTTGTTGCCAGTCGCCGGCGCCGTGGAACGAATGACGTAAGGCGGGTTGGATGGAGGGTTCGGCACCCAGAAGCGAAAGATGTCAAAGTTCTAGTTGATACATAGATTGGCGAACATGCATGTGAGCGATCGTGAAGGCACGGGAAAAGCGGGCAAGACAAATGAGATATGTGTACCTGTGCGGCAGGGTTGTTGTTGCACCGCCACAGCTGCGCAGCTGCCCATTGGGGCGACTTGCGACTTTGCTCGATATCCAGGCACCTCCCAGTTGAATCGTTGTAAATGCAACCACGACTATGACGCATGAATCGTGGTAGAAGGGGAACGTCACAGTGTAAGTCCCGAATGAGCGCAAAGTGGGTCGGCAACTGACGACAGGGTGAGACATTCGTACTCTTCGGGGAACCATCCTTCCGTTGAGCCGCCCCGGCGGCGAGAAGGTTGTGGCGTGGTTGTAACGTTGGTGCGGGGCGAGGTACCGTTGCGCAGAGGAGCCACAGTTGCCGTGGTCACATTGACCTGCGGCTGCACGGGCGTCGCGACGACTTGGCCGATGACACCGAGGATGGCCAGGGCAACGAGCGAAATGAAGGTAGACTTGGAGGACATGATGGCAACGGCAGTCAATTTGATATGGAACAACGGCAATTTCAGTCGGGGTTGTGGCAGTGCTTTATGCGAGCGGCGGTCCTGCCAGGGACCTCTGCCTCGAATTGTGGTCGGGCGAAGTCAGTAGCGGCTCACCACCGATGGCTCCACCGCCAATGCATACCGAGTATGCACGACCGGCAATGGGAACAGAGTTCCATGGATATATGCATGAATGAAACGGTTGTTTCACATGCTTTGTGAAGATGCTTTGTGAAGATTCCCAGCAACTTGCTACTGAAGGTGATCCATGTGTCACAACGCGTTCGCTACGCCACCACTGTTTCAGAGGCGACGCCAAGGCCAGCGGCCAAGGTGCCGGCATACATCTGATGATGTGATCGGAGTGCAAGACGGGCGGCGCCGCGGCGGAAGTCAAGGCACATCAGGCTGTGCATGTCCGTGCTCACAATGCCTGGCAAGAAGCTCGAGCTCCGGTGTTTGTCCGGTCGCCCGCAATCGCGTCGCCACAGTGTTGCCGCCGAATCGAGTCTTTCATTTCTGCGAGCTCGAGTGTAAAGCCAATGTGATGTGAAAGGTTCTACTAGTTACGAGCGTCACTCATGGTGTATGAAAATGAGAGAAGGATATGTGTTTGTGCAGTTTGTCGTGCCGAGTTATACTCCTGGATGTGCTCAGACATGTTCCCATCCACATGAAAGAGGCGACATCAACATTGACACATTCATCGCAATGTGAGACACGATTCGGAGACGGTGGAGTTGGGTTCGTGCAGTGGGTGTGGACGGACGGCGAGTGAATGGCCAAGTGGGCAGACTTAATGGCCATTTGGTCGTTACGGAGTATATGTCTCAGCTGCCTTGTCATGATCAATGAACGGACATCTGCGCTGATACAGTGCGTCGTGAGAAAGGACGACATGGAAATGAAGTTTTACCAACCGAAAACGGGCAGCTTGGACCCTTGCTGGGCCCTTAGTAGACTCTATAGCTACTGGATCTTGCTCCGCTCATGGTGCCAAAGTGGTCTACAATATACAGTCTGCCGGATCCAGCCACGATGAGGTTGGCCAATCAATGGTCAGGAGCAAGTCCTTTGATAGTCGCCACCAGTGTAGCGATGGTGATTGAGGCAACGACTAGAACATGACAGCCAGGAAGTATTAGCGAGCTTGCATGTGGACTTGGAAGACATGTTTGCTTCAGATGCGCTGAAAGAATGTCATGCTGTCAGAGATCCGTGTGAGGTTACGACTTGTAAATACTAGCCAACAAATTTGCCGCACGCCCCTCATGATGCTTGGTCACTTCCGCTATGCCAAACGGTGTCATGATCTACGGCTTCGCATCCATGGCGGGCAAACACAATTCATTATGAGTCCGCCGAGAGGCTGTGAGTGCCGAGTCGTGGCGCTATTGCCGGTGAGGTTCTTATGGCGAGCGCAATAGCTTCGGCTTGGGAACCATGAGCAGGGCGAGGAGAAAACGATGAGAGGGATGCATCATATCATACACGATGACAAACAAAATGGATGCTCAGGGTCGGCAAGCAATCCAACGGTAAGCGAAACATCAGACACAAAAACTCTGGCCGCTGAGGATGAATCTCAACGCGGCCACCACTGTACATAAAATGATCCACCGCCTACCTAGTGATGTGTCGGGCTCTGTGGCAACGAGGCATTGGATGACGTGCGACTCCTGGTCTTTGCCTGCTTGATGGCGACGCCCTCCAGTCCGGTGCCAGGTACACTTGCAGCGGGCTTGACCACAGTGACCGGATACGGCAGATTCTGCAAGCAATACTCGCTCACGCTGCCGTACAACATCTTCTTCAACCCTTGATAGTTGTGCGTGCCGACAACCACCATATCCGTCTCTGGGATCGACTCCTTCAAGTACGCGTGAAGCACAGGGCCGACCTCGCCCTCGCCCTCGACCGTGACAAACTCGTATTGAAGGTTTGTGTGGTGGTCGTAGCGTGACAGGTAGGCCTTGCACTCGGTGATGGCGTGCCTGGCCTCGTCCTGGATCTCGAGGTTGTATGCCTTGTCGAGGTGGTCAAAGTAGGGCATTTTGGACTCTGAGTTGAGGGCGACAATGTAGACGACGATGAGGCGGTAGTTGGACGGGTGCATGTGCAGGACAAGGTTGGCCGCGGCGTCGAATGCTTGGAGGGATGGGATCGAGGCGTCGACGGCACACACGAGCGTGAAGACACGGTTGGAGCCCGAGTTGGGAGGCGGGCTCGTGATGGTGATGGTGGCCTGCGGTTCGGATGACATGGCAGAAGGCAGTAGGTGTGGAGGATGACGATTCAGCGAGTGCTCATGGATGATGGTACATTGGTACTTGTGCATGATTTATGATAGAAATAAGCTTCCAACGTTGGTTGGTTGGCGTGCTCTCATCAATTTAGTTTAGACTTGAGGAGTGGACACAAAGTTTCTCTGATCCTTCTGTGTCGCTTCCAGAACACTCTGGTGGAGGACACAAGATTCCGATCTCATCTCATCCCAATTTGGAATTAAGTATGTAAGTACTGTACGCCATGCACTCATCTACTATAGTCACTCACACTCTGTGCAATCATTGATTCAATTCCGAGACAATGACGGCCACCGAGTTTTCCGCATTCGTCACCAACCAGCCCGTCGTCGATGTCCAAGTCTTTGCCGACTGGCTTTGCGGCCGATCCGTTGCCGATGCCGTGTCACGCCGGCTGGCCACGCTGCGTGCTTCGCCTCATCTGCTGCCTCCCTCATCCTCCACGTTATTGGCGGCACGCAGGACTGTAGCCGCCAACACGAGTACACCGTCATCGTCATCTGCCCCAGACTCGCCCGCACTCGGACCCTCTGCGCGCCATTCTCGCTCCGCAACAGCAACAGCAACAGCAACTGCGAGTGCCATTCCTTCCCACTTGCACTTGCAGCACGCAGCAGACCTCCGCCGACACGTTTCCACAAGTGGCAATCAGCAGTCGCAATCCCAAGGCAGTCTGTCACGCCGACCGGCGGGCAATGGCAATGGCAATGCCACTCCTCCGCGAACAACTGCGTCTTCAACGGCATCGCTCAATGGCAGTGCATCAGCCACGTTTCCTCCGCCTTCTGCTCTGGTGGATTACCCCTCAACTGAATCAACCAGTGGCAAGCTGTCACGACGTGGGTCCATTCTGTTGCGCGACATTCGCCGAGCCGTCGGATCTGTCATGCTCCCGCTCTCGTTCCTCTCCACCTCGTCCGCTGCAGGCATCAACAATAACTCTGTCCCTCCATCCTCGGCTTTGTCCCAACAACCCTATTCAACAAATAGCGCACACTACAATCAGAACGCTGCTGTCGATCCGCTCATCTCGCCCGCCATTGCCCTCTCGGTCCACCTGCACGTGGTCCAACAATTCCGCCTCTTTGTCTTGGCCGACACGTTTCTGCATCGCCCGCGCGCCTTTCTCACGCAAACCGTGATTCCAGTGCCACCGCACATGCGCCGCATCATGATTCGCGCCTACTATGCATTCGACGAACGCGTCATGCGCGAGCTGCTTGGCAAGAAACTCAACTCGCGCACTCGGCGCGAGCTCGACGAGTGGGTCGTGGCCAACTACAACAACAACAACAACAACAACAGCAACAACAACAACTCTTTGGCAACTGGCAATGGTGTGGGCATGCTTGCAGCTCGCCGTATGCTCGAAAACCTCAAGCGCATCATGAAACGCACAGAGGACGTGCCCGAGGGCGACCCCGTGGTGGGTGTGCTCATGGACGACTTTGCACTTGACTTGGGGTTGGCCAGGCGGTATGCCGCCGTGCACTTTTTCACCACCCACCGCATTGACACAACCAAGCGCAGGCTCGCGCATTACACATTTGCGGATCTCGAGGCGGCGGCCACGGCGTTTTTGGACCATTGGATTCGCGCAAAGCCCATGTCGTCGAGCATGTTGCAGCAGCATCAGCAGCCGCCATCATTGTCAGTGCCAATGTCGGCGCATGAGGCAGACAATGGCTTTGGTGGAGTTGGAGGTGGAGGTGGGCCGCTCGAGTCACCATTGGCGGCGGCGCATGTGCATTATCCGAGCACCACGACGTACACGTATGCATCCTCGTCCATGGCCACTGGCACCGCGGCGGGGACAGTCGACGACGACACGGATGCACTTGCCGCGCTGGCGGCAGACTTGAGGGACGTCAAGGCGTACTTGCTCGGGTCAAAGGAGGTGGTCGAGGCGGTCCGCTTGGCCTGTGACCCCGAGCGACACCCAGGGGCGCATGTGAGGGCATTGATTCGGCACCTGATCTCGATTGGGTCGGGCTTGGCACACGCTGCGTCGCGCAAGTCGTTGCTTGTGGACATTGCCGAGCGAGTGGTGGATTCGAGTTTGGCAACGGGGGTTGGGTGGGGCGTGAGTGAGCTGGATGCGTGTTTGATGTCGCTGGCGGGGGCGCTTGTTGCTGGTGACGATCAAGGTGTCAAGGTGACACCGAGGGCGGCTGCGGCGTGGGCGAGGTGGGTTCATGGTGTGCGAGTGGCAGCTGTCAGAATGGTTGCGAGGCGAGTGGGTGCTGGCGCCGAGGGAAAGGGAGACGGCGCGAGAGATGAGGAGGTCGATGTGAGTGGGGATGAGAATGCGGCAGGACATGTAAAGCGAGTGGAGGATTGCTAGTTATCTCTTGCAACCGTGCTCTTGTGGACAGAATCACTGGCTTTTGTTGTCTCGGTGCCCAACATATACCCGGATCTCCGACAGGGGACTAGAGTATCCTCGGACTGTTGTAGAGCCTTGAGTTCGACCCGAACTCTGGACTATGTTGACCAAGATAAATAACACAAGTACTATGCACTGCATCTATGGTGTTCCCAACGGCCGATTCATACCGTCCCAGCCTGGCACTTCGATCATCCAGGATCAATGGCATGTACTGCTACGGCATCACACCGCCTACCATATTCGATCGGTTTGCAACCATCGCCGGTTCGAACAAGTCCTTGTCGTCCTTTCCACGCACCATCGACACGCACTTTCGGCGGCTTACCAAATCTGGTCAACTCATGGCGCTTAATGGGCCAATACTCGCTCCTACCTATTCAATCAGCCTAATTGATTTACGGACCAGCAAACCCGTCGAGAGTCTGCTTTCTGAACCCATTTACAACTTAACCCAAGTGGCCCTCGCACTGATTCAAGACCCAGCCGCCAAGACTGTCATGACGGACACAGACAGCACCGTGACCCGAGCTGGGTCTTTAACATTTGATCCGACGGTGTGGCCACCAGGGGCTTCGTCCACATCATCTGTACTTGGGCCCAGCAGGGCACCAATCACTGTTCCGCTCGAAACAAGTCTCTCTCCCTTTATGCCTGGGTCATCTCTCATGCATGTTCAGATGCCTCGTGATCGGTCTGCCTCGCAATTGAGCCAACCATCCAAGATTTCACCCGAGTTTCTCATGTTCATGAGCTGCCCATCACCATTCAAGTCGCTGCAGGATTCAGCCAAGACGAATGGGGCAAGACCCTCCGGGTTTGGTCCGGGCGTCCTTGACATGCTTTTTGCGATGGGCTACATACACTCCAGCCGGGACAGATATGTTCGTGTCGCGGAAAGGTGTAGCATATTTGCTGCCTGCTGTGTATGGACCACCGGAAGGACAAGCCAAGACGTCGTCAAGTATGCAATTCCTCGAATTTGGTCTTGGTATCCAGCTAGTCGTAATGTTTGTCGTTCTCTTTTTGTAAATGAATCCTCGCTTTCCATTGAACCTGCACCATTAAGCCACTCGGGAAAAGTATGGAACTCGCGCAAGATGGACAGCTGAAACAAACGACAAGCCCTAGAGGATAAATCATGTGGAACAGTCTGAAGATATCCTCGCTTTGCACAGGCTCGGCTGCCCCATCCGCGCCGGTGGTGTACGGCAGCCGCAGCTTGGAAAATGTGCTGCTCAATTCGCTGAACTCGGGCGCCGGTACAGCTGTCGCCGATTCGTGGTACACGCTAGTGTATCCATAGCCGCACAAATTCAAAGTCGATATTAATACATGAAAGCCAGTCAAAGCGCATATTCAAAGCGCATGATGCACACACAACCCAATCTTTACAAGCGGGGATTAAAAAAAAACGCAAGCCCAACCACCTCAACCACGTCAACATCACATCAAATTCAGGTTTTGAATCACCAGCACACCCACTCACAAACCACATACCTCCTCTGCCCATCCTCACCGACCTGGCCCACACTGGGACCGACCTCTCGCACGCCAACACCAACGTGTTTGCCACCAAAACTTTGAATCCACTTGCCAACCTCATCGTCATCCCACACAAGCTCCCCACCCTCCACCTGCAAGGGCCTCATCGCATGCAACTCGCCAAGCGCCTCGATCGCACTTGCCGTTGCCACTGCCGCCGGCTCGTCCAAGTACGTATCACGAAGCACATGGGCCAGTGTAAACGGACGCGTTGGGCCACGAATCACGGCCAAGCACATGATGCGGTGCGTGAGCGGCGTCGAGAATGCCGTGGACGAGACACTAAGCGATTGGACAAAGTGGCGCGTGGCGAGGTTGAGGTAGGCGGTCATGGTGGCGGCGGGCAGGTGGCGAGGCGGGATCAAGGTCATGATGGGCGGTAATGATTGTGGTGGGAGACAAGTGACCAATTGGGTGGATCGGGAAGTGGGTGGGTTGGTGGGTTGATACTGGGTTTCGATCGGATCCATGGTCAGGTGTCGATATGCAAGTGCGGGCAGAGGATGGGTTGGAGGTTGCGGACAATGCTGTGCAGTCGCATTGAGATAGAGCGCTTGAAGTGTAGCCAAAGGAGGTGGTGATGGAGGAAGTGAAGGAGCTCTGACGCTCGCCGACATCGTCACGAGTGAAGTCGATGCAGTGCTGGATATGTTTTCGTCTTGCGTGACAAGCTCGGACGGTGAGCGAGGACGCGCGACCGGACACGGCGGTTGTTGTTACTGATGGTTGATGCGTGAATCATGGTTCTGGTTCGTGATCGGCGGCGTGGGAAGACCAGAGTCGGGTGACAATGGGAATGGCTGGTTCGCGGATTGCAATAGGTCAATGGTTTTGGATTGAGTGATGGAATCTGTAATGGGTGGCAGTTTGCCCAGAGTTTGGGGTACCGACGATTGTTGACTTAGAAGTGCGCAACCAAGGTCAATGCTCACCTTGCCAACGTCCATACTCACACTCGCGGCAATCGGATCCGGGACATGGACATCCATGTCGTCGTCAGAATCGCAATCGCTCATGACCAACACGTACGTCGGCTGCACATTGTCTTGGTTGCCGCACGCCGTTTCGGCAGCGGCTGAGGCCTCGGTTCGACTCGCAGCCACGACCGCGACCCGTTCGCGCAACATGTACCGATACCCAATCTCTTTGCCCTGCACACTGACCATCTCGCTCTCAATCCCAACCAGCAACGCCAACGACACTTGACCTGCGCTATCCTCAGCAGACAGCGCAGAGTACCAATCATTCAACACACCACCATCACAATTCGTTTCCGTGGCCACGGACACCCACCGATCCACAACCCGGTTGACTGAATCACCCACTGCCGTGTCAGCAGTGAGCAAATGCTCGAGCTGGGCGTGCGTGACATGGTTGCCGAATCCAAGCGGGAGCAAGACTTTGATGGCACTGCCCAGGCCGACATTATCGAGGCCGACGTTCAATTGCGTGGTTAGCTCGGGATCAAGGCGGCGCGCTGGGAGCGCACAGTGACGAATGGCGTGCACGTCTGAATCGATGTGTAATGGCGGGTTCAATGTGCCAAGTTTGAGCGCTGGTGGCGGTGGGGGTAACGAGGCCAACAGTGATGGAACAATGTGCTGGAGATGGCAACGGTAGTCGGAAACATCGGACAAGCAAATGAAATGATATCGGGATGCAACGTACCTTTCCCATCTCGCTATCCACGTCCATGTCATCGTGCTGCTCGTCACCACTGAAGTACTCGATGCCCGCGGGTATCGCGACCTCGCCCACCACCAACGCCACCCGTTCTCTCAACCGAAACCCGCTCGTGTCTCTGTTGGGAACACGCGAATCTGCAAACAGGCCGTCGGGATGCTCATCACACTCAACGCCAACGGCAACCACCACTTGTGCCCGCATCCGCTCGGCATACTCGCGGTCGGCATCCAATAAGTGTGCAAACAGCCCGTCGGCCCACTTGCTTTCCGCCACCGGCTGCACGCACACGGCCACCATTGGTTTTAGAGTCCACGCGACCAAATGATTCAATGCACGCAAGCCCGTCAACCATTTTCTTTTGACCATACTTGCAACCTGGTCCGCCAACTGGCTCAAGAGGGGACCTGCACGGACAATTGCACATAGAACGCGTGTCATGTTGGGTGATGCGGAATGTAACGACTGGATGCATTCGCAGTACTGGTCGAGGACGCGCTTGGGGATGTGGCGGGCAGGCACGAGCAAGTGTGCAAGGACAAGTGACGGTTCGGCGCCTGGGGAGGATGAGTGCAGGGCAAGGCGGCCGGCCGAGGTGTATCGGGATGGTGAGACTTGGTATGTGGAGAAGGTGGGCGGGATCACATGTGGGTTGGATGTCGGTGGTGTGTCGGACGTGATCGGGTCTGGGGAATCTGGGCGAGGCATGAGTGGAGGTGGAAACAGGCGGCGGCCGGCGCCGCACGACATTCGACGTGTGCGACCTGGCGACTTGGGATTTGGTGCAGTGGTCGAGCGACGAGATGTGTCACAAACAGTGTCGGGGATCGCGGGAAGATGCGCAACCGTGGGTGCCAGCGATAAGGGTGGCGGCAAGTGACGAGACACAAGAGATGCATGTGCATGTAGGACCTGAGGAGGTGACGGGGATGCGAGGACCGAGCGAAACAAGGCCGATTCGCGTTGTCTTTTGGCAAGTTGCAGCCGGAGTTTGCATTGGTCGTCAGCAACGGCGTTTGCGCTGTGAAGACTCGGGGCTGCAATCATGGCCGGATTTCGCGCTTGAGCTGATGAATCCAAAGACAGATGGGCGTGCGAGCGCTGGGCGGCAATCTGGAAGCCAAGTAGCTCGGATGCCGGGAGAATGGCGGCTTGCGCGACGTGGTTACCGGTCCCGGCAGCGCGAATGAGCTCGGAAAGCAGCTGGCGCGTGTCGGCAATGCATTGCGCCAGCATGTCGTCCGTGGAAGCCGCACTCGGCGAGGACTCGGTAAAGAGTGGTATTGCCGTTCCAGGTGCACTGCGAGGTGTTGACAAAACAGGTGGAACTGCAGGTGGAGCTGGGGCAGTGATCAGTGGCGGGCCACCATCAACGAGGCTGGCGGCAGAGGTGGAAACGGCAGCGGCAGCGGCCGAGTCGAGGTAGAGCCGGTACGCATCCCGAGGCGAGGGCCACGGCGAGGGAGACGTCATTGCGAAAGGTGTCGAGGGCGAGGGTGGCTACTAGTATTAGGTAGGCATTATCATGTCGTGCTCGTGAACTCGTGTTTGCTCAGCAACTTCAAAAGTTGAAAACTACGCGACGATTGCTGGGAACCCACTGGCAGGCTGGGACTGAGCAGGAGGCGGATGCGTTGCCAACGGATGTCCGCAATCTCGCTGTCTTGCTGCCATTTGATTCCATATGAAAGAAAAAAAGCAGCACAACATCATAGTGGTCAAACCAAAACCCAGCTCAAGCACATCAGTTTTCCATTGGCACTTGGAGTCGCGTTCAGTTGGCTGGGGCTCTCAATGCAAGACATCCCATATCAAAGGCCTGTGGAGACAACGCATCGCCAAGTCCACACGCAGCAAGCGCCGACAAGAGCTACCAATGCAACAACTGAATGCACTGCAACACTGTCGCTTTCATTCCCAATTCCACAGAGGCCCATCATTCCACCCATATTCCTGACGGGTCCTGACGCGAGATTTGGTAACCCAACCTGCAAGAGTCGGTGAGAGCACCAATGCCAATCACACCACAGCCCATTTCCCTTTCAAGACATCAATATAAAAAAGGCATTTCAACTTGTTTCCAACGGCCAATGCCAGTCAACCTTGTTGCGATCGCTCAGTACCAGCAATGGCGCCAGCATGCGCTGAAATCCACATCAACTCTCAAGATTCAACCCTAGTTTGCCTGGATGCTCGTCCCTAAAGCTTGAAAGACAGGTTGCGAAGGTTGTGAACAAAAGCATTGTTGAGCCGGTCAAAGTCAAGAATCATTGGATGTTTCGAAAAGCTGAGGAACTTGCGGAACAGCTTGGTTGGCTGAACGCCGTTGACATTGTGTCGATGGTCCGTAGGCACTGCCTTGGTTGACGATGAGAGAGAACAATGGAATGGAGAGAGAGTTGAATACAGCCAAGAGTGGGAGGGCATATACCTGGGAACAGAATTGAGCAGTTCGTCTTGGCTGAGCGCTGGTGGCCTGGTCAACGCAGGATTGCCGAGGCGGAAGACGACGTGGTTGGATTGGATTGGATGACTCTGGGGCGATGAAATACACAGGCAAGCCGGGGTAGTCAAAGCCAAATCACGAATACAAATGTACGAATACTTCCGAAATGGACGACAAGGATGGCATTTGGCGAACACACACGGCTGCCATCGTGAGCAGCTTTTTGACTCGGTGGTGACTTTGCTGAAGCACTACCGACGACGTGATCAAGGACACGGACACACACGCGCACGCACGTCCGGACGGAATGACGAGAAATGAACCAGCAGTGGCGGCAGCAAGCAGCACAAGCAGTGCAGGCAACAAGACCACGGACAGGCAGCCCGAGGCGATCCGGAATCCGCAGACCAACAGGTCCATTTGAATGCAACACAAGTCCCGGTCAGACCCAAAAGCCAACACAAAACGCGAGACACGTAATCACGAGCGGCTGCTTGAAATGCGGACAGATCCATGGCAGAAGCGTATGGGTTGATGTGATGCGAGGAACCTGCAAAGTCCATGATACCGACAACGGATGGCGCGGAGGATACATTGCCACTCCTTTTGCAAGGAGAGTTGTACCGGCACGCATCGCCATTGGACTGACAGGTTGGCTAACAAACCACTTTTGCGAGTAAATTTACGGTCAAGGAGGGTTCGTGGCACGAGACTCGTCACTTTGACGCATGGATCTGGCCCGCAATCAAGTTGATAGTAATCAAGAAGCGAGCGCATCTTGGTTGGTTCCAAGGAAAGGGTGGGGACAAACCGCGCGCATGCAGCGCAGCACGCGGCAAACACGGGTGCCGGGTGCACAAGTCGAGAGAGCGATGCATGACCGTTTTTTCAACACGGACGTTGTGCGGTGTGCCCGTGTAATCCCCACCCTTGGCACACTGGTGAAAGTCCATGCTTCGATAGCAGTGTGCATGCGAATCGCTCGCCGCTTGGGCTGGCCATGATGGGCATAAAACAAGTGCTCTTTGTCAAGACGGTAAGGTGCAACGAGATTCGGTCGGTAGGTCGAGCTGCCTGCCCATGCTTGTGCCTGCTTTTCCCGTACGACTGCTGCTTGGCTGCCAACCCATCCGCGCCATTCGCCCGTGCTGGCGTGTGCGTGTGTGCCATGCCAGGTGGAGTAAAGTATTGGCCGATTGGAATGGCGGACAAGTCACCACGAGCGATTTCGCAACCAAAAGCAGTATCCGCCAACGCCAGACGGAACAGAAGGGAAGGATGGTCACACCAGTCGAAAGAATCGCGTACCACAATCAATCAAATGCAACCGAGTTGTGCTGAGCTGATGCACGTGGAGAGGAAGCGGCTGAATCGATCAAGGAACCCATGGCCGTCTTCATCACACACAATGCAAATCCAATGGAGAGGCTTCGTGACCGGCAATGATCAATGGAAAACGAAAAACGTGTGTGTGCACGCCCATGCAAATCCACCACCTTGGAATGCGTCCGCTCCGCCCAGCCACAGCCAGTGCTAAGTGCCTTTTGTGTGCGTGCATCGCAACATCCCGCGCCAGCAGTGAAGAAGGAATGATGGATGGGAAGAGCACGTACGCCTATGGACGAGGCGGATGGATGGGATTGCGGCGAGTCAAAAGTGTGTAGTAGGTTAGTGGAGTGAATGATTTGTGCGATTTTGATCATGGGAAAGAGATAGGGTGGATGGGAACACCAAGAGCATAAAATTAATGCCCTTCCCACCGGCATATTGACGCGTCATTGCAAGATCGGAGGACTGCCGCCCAGATTCGATGGCCCTCCGATCAGGGAACGAAGTTCATGACGCGCTTGATTCATGGAGTCGTGCAGTGTTCGCAATTGCTTCATGAAACCTGTTCGGCCAAGATGCAATCGGGCGGGAAAAAAATGGGCGGCAAGGGCAAAATCGCCGGATGGCAGTTCGAAGACTTGAATTGTAGAGGCCGACACTTATCCACAGTCTATAATCGAGTGGTGCGAGTGTGTATCGTCATGATGACTGAGAATAATACAACAAGCGAAAAAAGAAATGTCTACAGATGAAAGCGATGAACAAAAGAAAAAAGCAAAAAAAATAGTGGATGAACACAAATTCAAGAGAGACGAGCGACGACAAGATCGGTACACAGGTAGTTTGGGGTAAGGTACAAAATAGAAACAGACAAGATCAAAACACGCAAGTCCAACCCGAAAAAATCAAGGTCCCGTTGTCCGCGGCGACATTGGCCGGCCACCCGCGCCAGGCTGCTGCTGGCCCCCCTGCCCGGGCCCGCCCATGCGATCCCTCAACATGTTTTGCAAGGCGGCAATTTGCGTTGGCGACAAGCCCTTGAGCTGCTCCTGCAACTGAGAGCGGTCGCCAGACAAGAGCCTGCGAATCAGTTCCTCGTCAATCTGGTCAATAGGATGCTGCTGCTGCTGCTGGTGATGGTGCTGCTGTTGCTGGTAGAACTGCGACGCGCGCGCAGCAGATGGACTCGCGGCCGTGCGCATGGGCGGCAAGCCAGACTGTTGCGTTGGGGGGAGTGGA
The DNA here is from genome assembly GCA_002102555.1 of Catenaria anguillulae PL171. Classification (NCBI taxonomy): domain Eukaryota; kingdom Fungi; phylum Blastocladiomycota; class Blastocladiomycetes; order Blastocladiales; family Catenariaceae; genus Catenaria; species Catenaria anguillulae. The sequence continues at coordinate 182,247 of MCFL01000045.1, read as the reverse complement.
ACGGGCGGGCCGGCCGTTGTTGGCGATGAAACACCAGCGTCGCCACCTCGGTGGATGCTTGCAGCACCCCTGGTTGGAAACTGTGGTGCGGCACTTGGTTGCGGCAACCCACTTGTGGTCGCTCCCTGGCCTTGCAGCAATGCGGCCATGGCCGATGGCGCGGGGGCATTGCCCATCATGGACATGCGCGTCTCATTGACAAACGCCCGTGGTGGGTTGTACATGCCGCCATTCTTTTTCGTCAAAAAGATCGAGTCGCGCGCGTGCGTGCGCGAGTGCTGCCTGGGCGGCGGCACGCGGCCAGAAGCTTGCGACATGCGTGACGATGACGAGTGTGGGGGTGGGGCAGCCATGGAGCTGCGCGACCGTTGCGGGAACTGCACTTGGCCTTGCGATTGCGGTTGTTGTTGTTGTTGTTGGAAAGTGGTGGGTGCAACGGCAACGGCCATGTCCGAGCCAGTGAGATCCGACCCGTCGACGCTTTCGCCATCGTCCTCATAGTACTCGTCGTTGTTGTTGCCGCCGGAATTACCCCATTGTGCATCGTCGCCAAGGGCGCCGCCATTGGTAAATGACTCTTCACCCTCAGACCCCCACTCTTCGTCCGACGCCTCGTGGATGAAGGTTTCGGCCGCAAACTGCACACGTGCCGAGGGCCGCACCTCGTGGTCAGCGAGCTGCGACGACGGGCGCAACCGGCCCAGGCGGAAGGCTTTGTTGGCGGGCACGATGGATTTCTTTGCCGGCGACCCAGTTGCAGACCCCGGTGCAGCGGCACTGGCAAGGTCGGTCAGTTGGTCGGCTTGTTCGGCGGCTTCTGCGGCCGAGAGCGGTGGCTCGGACGTAAGAGGGTTGGGTGCTGCACTGGATGCGCTCGTGGTCGTGCTCTTGGCCTCGTCCTCATCTGGGTCGGTCATGAGGTCGTCGTAGTAGGCGAGATACGAGTACCGAGGATCGTTGAGCGAAATCACACTTGCGCGGCTGGCGGGCCCACCGGCAACCACGGGTTTGGGCGACAGAGGCTCGATGTGGTCCGAGGCCGTGGCTACGCGCATGGGCGTAATGGTGAGCGATTTGCGTGGAGACGACTTTGCAGATGCAGAGGCGGGAGACGAGGGCAGTTGGTCAAGGGTCGCGGACCGCTGCGGGGTGGATGGCTGCGGTTGAGCTAGCTGACTGTTATTGTCAGGTGACGACGACGACGAGGGCATGGCGTTGGCCGGGTATGTGTTTGACCGTGATGGCGGCGCTGGTGCAGGTGCGCTCGAGATGGATGCGCCTGGGGTCATTGGTGGTGCCATGGTGGCACGGACGGGCGACAGAATGGCCGGTGGTGACGAGGTTGTTGGGGGTGCCGAAATGACCTTTGGTGGGAGGGCAGGCACGGCCATGGGCGGGTTGGATGCAAGTGCAGAGGACTGCAAGGGCGCGGTTGGGTTGGAGAATGACCGAGAACGTGCCGGCGCGGCAGACGGCATTGGCGGGTCATTTGGTGGGGTTGGGATGGACGACGAGGGCAGTGCCATGGAAGCATCTGTCGTGTTGGCGCGCTGTGGGACCATTTGCATTGGCGGCGTCCGTTGGCGGGGTTGCTGCTGTTGTTGTTGAGCGGCAAAGGTGGCCGCCTCCGAAGCCGAAGGCACGGGCCCATTGGGCGGCAACGCAAGAGACGGGGACTCGAGCATGGCGGTTGTGGGAGACGGCGTGGGGCCAAGTCCGCCCGTGGCCACTGCCGCGCTCACGCTCATGGGCGTGCTCACCTGTGCCTGTGCGACGGCGGAGGAGCCGTCCGCTGCAACTGCACCTTGGCGCAGCTGTGTGATTTGGGTCTTGAGCGAGAAGATGACTTGGCGCTGCTTCTCGACAAGCGCCCAAAGCTGCTCGTTTTGCTGGCGGAGGGCGTCCCGTTCTTGGACAATGAGGTTCATGTCGGGCGACGGCGAGGTGGAAGACATGGCGGTGAAAGCAGACAGGTTTGTGACGGTGGAGAGCTCAGAGACGGGCGAAGTCGGTGCGGGGCGTGGGGCATGCGCAGAGGAGATGCCGGCCGACATGGTTGCAAACATGGACGTGTGTGGACAGGGAAAGTGTCGATTTTTGCTACGATGATGAATTGAACATCATATGCATATGGAGAGAGTGGATGGTGAGCTCAGGCTGCCATTGACCCGCAATGAGAATGAACATTGGAACCAAAAAGGATTCGTACCTGGTGTGACTATTCAACTTGTACCAAAGATGCACTTCAGTTCCCTGGCCGGCCGAAGTATGTACGTCAAGATGTAGTATTGTCGAGGTGGGGAGAGTGGGCCGGGCAGACCGCAATGAAACGCCAGACTATGCTCATATGTTTTAAATGTGATGCGAAGGAATTCCAAGCGGTGTGACATGAGCGAGGGCTGGAGGGGGGCGGATGGCGGGTGGCGTTAAGATTTGAAACGCGTTTTGATCTTGGTGTCGAAACGTGAGACACAACGTGCAATTGTCGTCGGCCACACATGCTCTTCCTGTGGCAGTCACGGTGGGCACTTATTTACATTCAAGATTCAAAATACATAGGTACGCTGGAGGTACATTACAGTCCGGAAGTGCCGCTGGCCAATCGATCGCCCAGCCCGCGAGCTGCCAAAACATTTGGATTGGTGGCCGCTGATGAGACAGACCAAGACAGCCGTCACGAGTCACGAGGCCGGCAAGAGGTGGCAGCGAAGCAGTCGTCGGTCGGTTGATACCGCAGAGCCTGGTCCTGCAGTGCATGCCAGTAATGCCAGTGCATGTTGCACCTGTGATGACTCGGAGGCTGTGCAGGGACTCGACTCGAGTGACTGACTCGACGTGACGTCGATTGCCCAGAATCGCGTCGGATCGGATCGTCTGGCAGTCCGCGTTCTGTCCACCACACCAACGTTAACGTGTGGTCCTTCTTGCTCTCTCAAACTCACATCGATCGTCAAGTTTTTGGTTTACATGTATGCCGTCATTTTTTGAATACAATGTAGATTTCTCTCTCTCTCTCTTTCGCTCACTGTCTCTCACTGTCTCTGATCCATCTTTCATCGCAAGTCACACCCAAGCACAAGCAAGCAACCAATTGCAATCAATCACAACCAAAACACAACATGTTGGGCACTCCGTCTCAGCCTCAACAAAAGTTTTCGCTGGGCCAGCAGGCCTACTCGACCGCCGGCTTTGTGCGCCGCCCCGGCTTTGGGTCGGTGGGCACCCCTATCCAGGTGCTCGCCAACCACTTCGCCTTCACCACCCTCGGCTCCGGCTCCATCTACCACCACGATGTGACCATCTCACAAGCAACCTCGCCCCGCCCCGGGCCCGCGACCAAGGACAAGGACAAGGACAAGGACCTCTCCAAGGCACTCATTCGCAAAATCTGGGCACGCTTTGAGCAAGACCACGCCCCAAAGCTTCAAGTCCTCTTTGTACGGACATACGAGACAAGTTGCCATCTGCATGCAGGCCGCTTGAATGACTCACTCACTCACTCACACGTGCATATCCATTGCCGTATGTATCTATCCATAGGGATTTGACGGCGTCAAGAACGCCTTCTCGGCCAAACGCCTCCCCACCGACGCATCCACGACGCTCGTGTCCCTCCCGCCGCCTCCCAATCGCCCGACCCGCAAGGACGGCTCCCCCAACACAAAGGACTTTACCATCACGTTCCGGCTCGTGGGCGAGCTGGCCCTGGCCGACCTGCACGCTTACCTGCAGGGCAAAACGCAAATGTCCAACAACATCCTGACGCTGCACCAAGCCATTGACGTCATGTTCAGACAAGGCCCCACGCGCACCATGATCCCGGCAGGCCGATCGTTCTTTGACCCAACATTGCCACGCACGCCGCTTGCCGGTGGACTCGATTTGCTCTCGGGTGTGTTTTTGTCGGCACGCATGGGCATGCGCAAGATGACGCTCAATGTGGACACGGCATACACGGCGTTTTATCGGCCCATGAATGTGGTCGAGTTTTGCGCCCAAGTGCTTGGCCGGCCAGTCAACCAACTCATGGGCCAAGAGCTCTTGCCGGCCGACGTGCGCAAGCTCGATCGCGTACTGCGCATGGTGACCGTGTCGACCACGCATCGCGGGTTCAAGGAGCGGCATGGCGTGCTGAGGTTGACCAAGACGTCGTGCGCAAAGACATTTTTCATCAAGAGCGATCCCGAAAAGGAGGCACAGGACGCGGGAGAGGAGGCCCAAGAAGAACAGGGCTCCGAGCGTGTCTCGGTGGCGCAATACTTTGCCAAGGAATACACCGTCAAGCTCCGATACCCCAATTTGCCATGCCTTCAAGTCGGTCCAAAGGCGTCGCTGCCCATGGAAGTCGCCACCATCGAGCCCGACCAAAAGTTTCGCGGCCAGTTGTCTCCGCAACAAACCTCGGACATTATCAAGATTGCCGCCAAGAAACCGCTCGAGCGCAAGGACCAAATTGCGCACCTCATGACCCGCCTTGCCCTCGACAAGGACCCATACCTAGCGTCGATTGGCGTGACCGTGAGCCGCACCCCTATGGCCGTGGACGGGCGCTTGCTTCCGCCGCCGCAGCTCGAGCTTAAGGGTAAAACCGCCATGCCGCGCGATGGCACATGGAATTTGACGGGCATGGGTCTCAAACTCGGCGCACGCATCACGTCGCTGGGCGTGCTGTCGTTTGTCAACCCGCGCAACTTGCCCGAGCCCCAGATTGTCGACATGCTCAATGGGTTCTTTGCCGAGGCCACGGCCAAGGGTTTGCAATTTAACCCGGTCAAGAAGACGCGCGAAAAGTTCCCGATTCACGTGACGCAGCCGCGCGGCGCTGAGGGGGTCGAAGTCGCGTTGCAGGCCTTGTGGAAGGCGACGGGCGACCAGTTCCAGGCGTACCCGGACTTGTTCATTGTCATTGTTCCGTTCCGCGACAACGACTTGTATGCCGAGATCAAGCGTGTGGGTGAGACCGTGCTGGGGGTGCCGACTCAGTGCCTCATGCAGAACAAAGCGCAGCGTGCCAACGCACAGTACTGGTCCAATGTGGTGCTCAAGGTCAACACAAAGATCAAGGGCCCGTCGCATAACTTCCATCTCAAGCAGAGCAAGTTCTTGACCGAACCGACCTTGATTGTCGGTGCCGACGTTACGCATCCAGCGCCCGGTACCAACCAGGCGTCGATCGCCGCCATGGTCGGGTCGCTCGACCCAAACTGCCTGCGGTTCCAGCCCGTTGTCCGCATGCAGCCCGTGCGCCAGGAAGAGATTGCCGATGCCGGCGGCATGTTTCGCGAAGTGCTGCGCAACTACCAAACAAGCAATGCGGGTCGCCTGCCCAAGCGCGTCATCATGTACCGCGACGGCGTGTCTGAGGGCCAGTTTGCGCTTGTGCGCGATGCCGAAGTGCACGCCATGCGGTCGGTGCTGGCCGAACTCAATGCGTCAGCAACAAAGCTCACGTTTGTGCTTGTCAACAAGCGCCATCACACGCGCTTCTTTGCGTCAAATCCGCGCGATGGAGATCGGTCGGGCAACATCAAGGCTGGGCTCGTGGTGGATTCGGGCGTGACGCATCCGACGGATTTCGATTTCTTTTTGCAGTCGCAGGCTGGGTTGCAGGGCACATCGCGCCCGACACGTTATGTGGTGTTGCACGACGAGATGGGCTGGTCGGCAGACGACTTGCAGCTGTTTACCTATCATCAGTGCTACACGTATGCGCGGTGCACGCGGTCCGTGTCGGTTGCACCCGCGGCTTACTATGCGCATCTTGTATGTTTCCGTGCGCGGCATCATGTCAAGTATGAGGGGTCGGAATCGTCACTTGCGTCCATGGGTGGCGCTGCGGTCGAAGTGGCTCCGTTGCATGCAAAGTTGGGCAACAGGTATGTGACGGCATTTTTGCATTCACGCAACATTGCAGCTAATCTTCTCACGTGTTTGCTTTCGTATCAGCATGTACTTTATGTAAGCCACAGCACAAGGATTCATTCAATTGGCCGGATTTCGCTCGTTTCGAACAGCAGCAGTACACCTAAATTCCTCGTGAAAACAGGTGCAGTCGGAATGTTTTCGTTGGTGGTCGCTTGTCCCGCACAATCCTCCTTTTCCGTTTTGTTTTTTGTCTCTCTGTTTTGCACGCCCGCGAGGGTGTGTTCATACATACCTGTTGCGCCTGGCAGCGCCTCTTGTTCTCCCATTCTTATTGGATCTTGTCTCATTTCTATGCCCCCCTTGGCACGCCTTTACCGGTTTCATGTGTGTTCCCCTTTCTCATTTCTGTTTCTTTCATTGGGTCACTCTCTTGGCGTCATTTTGTATCTAGGCTGGTCCGTGTGGGGTAACATCATTGCCTGGTTTGTTGCATTTACTGCTATTTGTATCAACCCACATCCTGTTTATCCTCGGCTCAGATCCATTTTTCATGTAAATAAATTCACATCGTTCACGTCATCTAAAAAGAACGCAACAACAAGCTCGACGCACTTGTATTGCAACGAACACCCGAACAATCCATGTATTTATGTGCAAGGATCACCAACATGCCTCACACTGCGGGCACCGAACCGCTGAAGACCACTGCCTCGACGGAACCAGTAGACCAAGACCGAAATGTGAGGCTCCGATCCGACGAACGCAGATCCATCTATCTTACTATTCAGCAAAGATTTCGCAAATGATGCGACACTACGTTCACTTGCCGCGAGACGTGCAGCACGCCAGTCGGCGATCCCGGACACTTCGCAATGGATGATTCCGAGCGTCTACTACCAGCTTACCTGCTTGCATCCAATGGCAGTGCACCCTTGCGTTCCTCCCGACCGCCAGCCACGAGTTCCTCTGAGTCTCAGGCTCCGCAACACGAGCAGCAAGTCGATTGTGATGGCAGGGACCGCAGTCATGAGCGTCGCACCGTCGCCCAACAGCTCGAGACCAGCACCGCCGAGACACGCCTCTTGCTCAGGCATTTGATCCAACTCGTCGCCGCTCAGCAGCCCTCCGGCAACGCAGACTCTCAACAATTGGAGGACCTGATCCTCGACACGTGCGAACTGCTTGCCGTTCAAATCGCGGCTGGGCGAGTCGAAATTGCTCGAGACAACGCGGTTGCGAGGCAGGCTGCGGCCAGCACCCACCCAACATCCATCCGCACTCGGAATTGTGAGCGCGATGATAGTCAGAAGTTGTCAGATCCACAATTGCGGCTACAGCTCCTGAAGCAGCAGCGCGAAACGGCGGTCTTTCGCTCAATTCTGGCATCGCCTGCAGCCCATTCGTCACAGCTGCCACTTGCTCCTCCCCTTCCTAGCAAACCGCCATCTGCGCCATGCTTGACCGTGGCGCCACAGCCACCTTTACCAGCACATTCTCTCAACCCAGCCATTCCTGCAACTACTGCACCGTCACCCTCGACAATTTCCGACCACTTTCAATTTCTCGCACCGCCACCTCCACGCACTCCACACGTCGTCCCACTTGCCATTCGCACCACCCAATTTGCAACATTCAAACGCACGCGCTACACCTCGAGTGGCCGTCTCGCCCTCTTCTCGTCCTCATCCTCCTCCTCGGCTCTTGTCCTCGCGCACACACTGATCCCCGCGCGCCGCATACCAACACACATTCTCGACACGTACATCAAGCACATGCACGATCTGTATCCTGCAAAGCCAAACACGGCTCAAGTGTTACCCGCCATTGTTGCTGCAGGCCCGACGTGCAGTCAAACAGCTCAACAACTCGCGCAACGGATCGATTCCACTTGGTTGTCGGTACTCAGGGCCGGCAATTGCTTGACTGCGTGGATTTTGCGGCCCATGGTCGCGATCTGCGTGCAGCCCGTTGAAACGAGCCAATGGGCAAGCCAGTTATTGGCAATGCTGTCGGATGCGGAGCGCGAGTATATTGAGCAGGTGCAGGCAAAAGTTGTGGTTGCGATTGGTGTTGAGTGCGATGAGCATCCCGAGGGCTGTTTCCGGACTCAATTGTGCCCAACAGAGACACGAGCGGGTTTCGGTTGAGAGAACGGGTGGCGTTGGTGGTGGGCGAGGTCGAGATACCCGCAGGAATCGAGTATTTCAATGATGATCGAGAGGAAGTGGAAGAGGATCCGAGCGAGCAAGAAGAAATGCGTGTGGATGAGCTATCGGAAGCGGTACTTTTCATTTCTCCTCAGGACGCCATGGTCCTGTCCTTTCAAACTCACACGATTTACGCAATTCACAGTGCATGATCTCTATACTCTTGACCACGTTACCAACTCCGCCAACTGCTACCAAGCCAAACCTGCCGCCAATCAACTTGCATTTGCCCAACTTCACCGTCATCGCCCACCGTCTACTTCCAACCCGTGCTCTTGACCCTGCCCTCAGCGCCGAATACACGTTGAAGCTTGCCAGGCTCTCGTCCTCTGCAAACACATCTCCCGGTCTCAGTGTCATCCAATCCCTTCTCCCGCTTGGGTTCGGCGATTGCAGCACAAACGCGCACCTCAATCTCTTGCGCTCAACGTGCCAGGACGCGCTGAATGTATCGGTCAACCAATGGGTTGTTGTGACGACAACATCAAGTCAGGCCGGAGTGCTGGGCGAGTGGTGGGACATGTTGCTTGGCGCTTGCGGCAATTTGAACAAGGGTGGACAGCAGCTGGTATTGCTTGTGGGGATTGAGCAGAGGCAAGAAAGCAGTGTTGAGGGTGCCAATGTATACATGCTACGCGAGCGGATCGCTGTCGCGTACGCGTCTGAGGCGCATGTTGAAGAAGGGAACAAGGACAATTTGGGCAAGTGTGCCGAGGAGGCACAGCCGTATGTGTTGGTGTTGAGCGATGATGAGGATGATGGCATGGACGTGGATGACAAGTCAGACGTTCGCTGCGATTGCACAATCATGTCGGTGCCCATGGACCCATTGCCTGCAGACGATTCACTCAAAAACATTCAAGTGTCTGATCTTGCAACGGCACCTCAGCAAACGCCACCTCGCTCATGCTCGCCCACAGCGGATTCACATTCGATTCCTCCCACGTCCGCGGCAGTCAAGATGGCCACCTTCCCGCTCAACGATGGATGTGTGGCCGATGAGATGTTGAATGTGTTCCCACTGCCTGCCGAGTCACAATCGCCACCCAAATCCATCGCAGGGGATTGTCTGCCCTCTCCCGCGCCATCCAAGCCTTCATCTGATTCGCTGACACCGCCTGCTTTCCTTCAAGACCCACCACTCAACCACTTGCCAGATGCCATGCAAACTCCTCCACTTGGCCATGCCCATCAGCAATCTCCTTGTGCCGCGTCTCGTTCCCTTCATTTACAGGTCGCCTCAGGGGCGCCCGATCTGCTCCAATCTCTCAGTTTTACCAGTCCTGGTCTGGACACTGCCATGTCACCATCAGATGTCGACCGAGCGCAATCTGGCTTCGCACTCAATACGCCGTTACCCCAGCTGCCTTCAATTCCATCTGTCCAATCTGGGGCATGCAACGATACCCATGCCAGTGGCGGTCAAGACACTTTGTGCAACTCCAATCCCAAGGCATCAGCACATTGTAATTGGTCATTGCTGCCTGCTATACCAGCGCCACTCAGCGATTCACAACTTCACAAGGACCAAAGTTTGGTTCCGACGCAGCCATTTCCCTCTCGCTTTCCGTCAGCACAACGACCCAAGTCTGCGGCGTTTTCTTTATCACGACCACCTCCTCCACTCAGTGCCATTGGGACGGCCAACAAATCTTTCCGCCGTCTACAGCCAGATTCTATACCACATCTCGAGCACGGCATGTCGCCGAATGCCTATTTCGCGTCCAATCCACACACACTTGCACCCCAGCCTACCTTGCCTCCACACTCACTACCTGCCCAATCACGCCAACCGACTCATGTCCCGACGCATTGCATGCCGTCACCAGCACAGACTCACAGCGACCCTTTTCTTGTAAATCCTGAGCGTGCGGAATGTCCAGGTGCTCTACGTCCTCCATCAGTATTCCCTCCACCGCAAGCGCCAGCTCCCGCGGCAGCTATACACACACGCACTGACGCACCACCATCTTCCCCGCATATTGATCCACCGCCGCTGCCGTCACGAGCACTGCTGGCATCATCCGGGCTTTTGGCAGTTCGTCCTCTACCTGCGGCAACAATGACTGCTTATCTGCAACTCTCTACTCATCACTTTCTCAACTCACTGCTCTCGCCCTCGCCACATTGCACGCTTTTGACGCCGCTTGCACACCGCATCTTGTGCTTGGCCATCATGCGTGGCCCGACCCGGCCATTTATCATGGCCGACGTGTTTCGTGAGGCATTTTTTGGTGAGCCTGCCGACATGACACCACAAAGTGTCAAGGGTGCATTGAGCGAGCTGTTGAGCATGGAGCCGTTGATCGTGGAAGCGGGTGGAAAGGAAGCGGGTAAGGCCCGGGTTGGCTTGGGTGTGAGAGAAATGGAGGGACAGGCTGCTGAGAGCACAATCGAAGAAGACAGGCGGTTTGTGTTGTGTGAGTGGATCTTGTGAGTGTAATGCCCAAAGACAGGGGTGAATGGCTTGCTTGTATCATTATCTGTCTTGATATCCAAATGCGTCGATACATAGATCAGAGATGTCCACAGCACTTGTACTGCATTTCGACAACTACTTTACACAATCAGGGCATATCTTTCACGAATCACATATAAGCGCCCTGCCGTAATCTGATCCGAGACTTGCTGCTCCACACACTCTAAACCCATCAGCATGACCAGCCTTGTGTGTGGCGGCACAAACACATGCTGTTTCTCCACTTGCCGTGCCAATCGCATCCACACATGCTCATGCTCCACAATCTGCAACTCGTCCACAGCAAACAGCGGCCTGGACGCCGCACCATTGACCACATTGCGCAACGTCGTCTCGTCACATGTGCCGCCGGCATCCATCCCGGCCTCGGCCATGGCCTGCCTGACTGTCATCAGCGAAAACGGCCGCGTCGGCCCACGGCCAATGGCGAGTTGAAACACGATCCAGGGCAAGCTGCGAATTGCGCAATCCGAGACGGCCACGTTGAGGTACCGGGCTTTGCGCTCGGCCGATAGTTCGCGTGCCGGGACGAGCTCGTGCGCGAGGACGGAGGCATGGGCATGGATTTGAAGCTGGCCGGAAATGCATCGAGCATTCTCATAGGTTGCTGTGGTCTGGTCGCGATTGGAAGGTGTCAATGGCAACTGCCCGGTCTGCAACGCATGGACATGTTGGAGGTGAGCTTGAGCTTGAGCTTGAGTGACAGACGCCAGTGGGTCGAACTGGGACTGAGCCTCAGGATGCACCATCCTTGCAGCCGCAAGACCGATGGCAAATGCATGAGCAGTCAAACGAGCCTGAAACTCGGCTTGCCATTGAGCTTGGGCAAGAGCGAGGACGTCGGCTTGCTCCTGCACTTGAGTTGGAACGGTTTGATGGAGAGAGACCTGGTCAGGTCCTTGATGTGAAAAGGCTTTCCGATACGGTTCTGGAGGCGCTTGAAGGATCCCTGCTTGCACGGCAGCGGCAGGCAAGTTGGTTGACATCGGGTCAATTTTGGACAGCATGGGTTGTTTTGCTCCCACGATCGTCGACAAATCGTCAACCTGCGTAACATTATCGTCGTCGCCTTCCAGCAACGGCCCCAGAATCTTGCCTGACTTTGCTCGTGTCCGGCGGCGAAAATCCACAATGGCAATCCGCTCCCGCAAGCAATACCGGCGATCGGCTTGCAGTGGCACCTTTGAATCCACGGTTGGCTCCTCAAGCCCAACACACTCGACGCCAAGCAACAAACCGAGCTGCGCCTTGTGCGAAATCCGTTCGGCCGCGGTGTCTCCCAACTGAGCAACCAACAAATCCCACAAGTCTCTCCTCAAGTCCCTGTCCACCGTGGCAAGCAAGAACACGGGTCGATTGAACGCGTACGAGATAGATCCATTCAAGTTGCTCGAACTCAATGATGATGACAACGCCGCGCGTAACTCGGCATGCGACATGGATTCACCCAACCCGAGCGGAAGCAGCTGCTCGATGACCTTGACAGGTGCGCGGCTTTTACATCCTGGATTGCATAATCTCGCGCGATACACGGCCGCGGCAGCCGGATCGAGTGTGCGAGGGGGTAACAGTGTGTGGGCAAGAACAAGGGCGCCAGGAGATTGGGTTTGTAGGACGCCGGTGGCATCATACCGTGAGCGATAGATTTTTTTGCGGCTAGGAATATCGAGACCCAGTGCAGAGGGTGTGCCGAGTGGAATCCGGGGCTGCGTTTCGCCAGCTTGAGACGGGTCAGGATTGGGAGTGGGCGGTAGTGATGGAAGCGCTGAAAAGAGGGCGGGTATATCGATGGGCGGAGCGGCAGATGCAGAACGGGCAGGATTTGCCACTGCCGATAGAGCATCCTGGTGAGACGAATGTGCAAGGAGCGAGGAACTTGGAGCAGTTGATGTTGACAGGAGAGAATCAGGACGTGCAGCAGCTGTAACGGCAAGCGAAGGCGATGCTATCTGGAATTCGAGTAAAAACCCATTGTTAGCCACGTAAAGGCACCGGGATAAGCCGTCGACGCACACCTTTGGAAGTGATTCGACCATATCCTGGGCTGACCCTGTTGCTGAAGTCGAGTGAGGCTGCTTTGTGGGACCATGAGCAGTGAAAAAGTCGGGCCCAGGCCCAGGCCGTTTCAATGTCGAAGGAGGGGAAAGACGATCCGGATCATTGCCGTCAGCGTCAAAATCGACTCGATCTGGATGCCTCGAGTGACCTTGCTCCGGTTCGAATTGCTGGTTGTCATAAACTGTGCTGGTCTTTTGCAACGCACAAGAGGACTCGTGGTCTTCGATGGCAATGAGCAGTTCCGCTTGCGTGTCCAAGACCTCGGTCGTGAGCCGGATTGTATCATCAAGCCGAAAATTAGAACGGTCTGGTGTACTGCCCCCCGTGCCGCTATCGCTTTGGGTATAATTGTCGGAGGCGCCACGTTCTTGGCCGAGCTGTGCTGCTACAACAGCTTTTGTGTGCAATAGGGCCAGCAGCTGGTGTAATTTGAAGAGCGACGTTCGGGCCAAGTCAGCGGCCGAAGGCGGCGGTGTGTCAAGCGGTTCCACGCTGAGATGGCGATTCGGTTCTGGATCGAGAGCAATCATGTCGGCGGCTGAAACGGTCGTGTATTGAGGTTGCCAAGAGTCTCACGAGTTCCATTGGTCGACCACATATCTTCGGTGACGATTTCTTTCAAGTCCGTCGCCCTCGCTGGCGCTGCCTTCTCGCGAAGTTGATGCATGATCGAACTCCATTGGCACGCGCGTTGTGCGCGATGTAGTTCAAAGTGAAGAGGAGAAGGAAACATGGCACAAAAATTGGTGTTCACTGAATCAATGCATACCTCTCCCGCACCACATACATACGGTCGGCCACCGCGGGCACTTGATCCACCTCTCTCGGCAACTCAAGCCCAACAATCTCCAGTCCTAACAGCATCACCAGGCGCGCTTCATCCGACACCCGACCCGCGCCCGATTCGCCCTCTGCCGCCTCCACAAGCCGTCGGTACACATGCTGATGCTCTTCAACATCTAGCTCGTCCACAACAAACAAGGGTCGCGCGACTGTGTTCCTGAGCGCACCGTAGAAGGTCGTGTCATGATACCTGCGCTCCATGCCGGAATCGGCCAAGGCGCGCTTGACTTCGGCATGCGAAAATGGGTTGCTGTGTCCACGGCGCATGGCGTACGCAAAGATATGAAACGGTAAGCTGGACTCCTTGAAGTATGGCTGTGCCTTGGCAATGTACTGGACCCGGAGCTCGGTGGGAATATCGCGTGCAGGGACCAGCTCGTGTGCTAGAACCGTTTCGTTCGATTGGACTTGAAGGCGACCGGAACTGTAGCGCAGTTTGATGCCGAGCTTTGCAGATGCGGAAGCGATGAAGGGCGGAAACGCAAGCTGATCTGGGGCTTCCGTTGACGATTTGGGTTGACTTGCATTGGGTGGTCGAAGTGTACTCATATCGCCAACATCCGAGTCTCGCTCCTCCGGGCTCGAGTCGTCGTCCTCGCCCGACGCCTGCTCGTGCTCATTTCCTTGATCGATTTCATATGACGAGTCCTCGTCCTGCATGTCCCGTTCGTAGATGGCCGTCCTTGGCACTTGACGCACCACCACAATTGCAACTCGTTCGCGCACGCAATGCATCCGATCCTGCTCGCGCGGCACTTGCGAGTCTGCCGTTGGCTCCTCCAATCCAACACACTCGACGCTCAGCAGCAGCCCCAGAACCGCCTCTGCGGGTATCTCAATCGATCCAGGCGCACTTGCCACCAATGCGTCCCACAAATCCTGGCGCGCGTCGCGGGTGACTGTACCAACCAAGAAAACGGGCCGGTTGAACGAGTACAAGATATCGCGGACCTTTTTGGGATTGGGTGAGAGTGTTGCGTACACTTGCCCATGGTGCTTGTGCACACCAAAGCCGAGTGGAAGTAGAAGCTCGATGATCTTGTAGGGAGAGCGATTCTTGAACAGCGCATTTTGTTGAAGAAGTGCAAGGTACCCCGCGGCTGTCATAGAATCCAACTGACGCGCGGGGAGAAATGTGTGGTGAAGGACAAAGCTACTGCGAGCGTGTGTGAGCAGGTTGCCCCTCGAGCCATACCGAGTTCGGTACGGCTGGTAGCTCATCAACTTGTTCAGTTTGGCCATGAAAGCGACAGGGGTGGCATGTTGAATTGCTGGCGCGGCTGCTGGGACGGCGTGCGGCGTGGCAGACGGCGGCGGTGGAATTGAAGGAAGTGACGCAAATAGGGTAGCCATGTCAAGTGGAGCAGCGGGCACAGCGAGAAGCGCTGGTGCGGGAGCAGTATCTTGCCTGGTTACTTGTTCATCCATCTGCGAAAAGCATCAGCAAGGTGAATCAGAATGGGATGCAAGGTCCCCGAGATCACATAAATAGAGGACGGGTACCAGTGCACCTGAATCGACCAATGATGGTGGAGCAGGTGCCACCCGTGGGCGCTTTGTCTTCAATGCAGTGTGCATGTCGCATCCTTGTCTTTTCGCGGCAGGTGCTGCATTTGGTGCAGGCGCTGATGATGGCGCCACGATTGACTGACGCGAGTCGGCATCGGGATGGTGGGAACTCTTGCTGCACTGCTCTTGCTCTGTAATTGGGCCGTTGAGGCTCCCTTGCGGTGATTGGTTAACGATTGGGTCGGATGTGGATTGTCCAGTTGCGGGCAGTGCCGTTTTGGGTGGTGAGGGCAATTGTTGAAAGCACAATTGAAGCGGGGTGACTGTTGTCGGATCGATGCGCAGACTTGGCGGTTGCAAATGATCATGCCGCCGTCTTTCGGTCTCGGTCGGATTCAATTGTTGCAGCATATGTGGAGCAAACACTTGATCTTTGAATGAGCCGCTTTGAATACCGGCTGGCTCGTATCGGCGCACGTGACGAGAAAATGGCACTGCCAAGAGTCGTGATCTCAACTGGCCATCTCGTGTTTTGGCAGCGAGCAGCCGAAGTTGGAGTGTAGCGCAGGAAGCACATGCGTTCTTTGAGGTTCCTTGTGCGCAACCGCAATGACCGTGTTCTTTGGCGACGCAAAAGCCCTCGTTGATTTGTACCGGCGTACCGAATGCTGGTTGGGAGGAAACGAGCCTTTGAACGGCTTGAAGTAGTTGGGTTTGTGAGCCAAGGAGCTCATTGGTGAGAGCAATAGCGTCGCCAAGCTGAGAGGTTGCTTGCGCCCCGCTCGTTGGAAAAGTGGTGGCGGCATTCCCGGACAAGCTATACGCAATGACGGCAACCGACGCCGCATGTGAATGCAGCACGGCCAGTAACTGGTGTAACTTGACGAGTGATGTCTGTGCGAGATCAATGGCTGTATTCGAAGCGCCAGGCGAAGGCGTGACATTCAAGTCTTGCATCATGGTGACCGCCGTCTGTAGTGTTGACGCGTGCGGGAACGAGCATGTAGGTAATTAGCTGAGCGGAGGCAGGAGGACGCAGCCGACTCGTTTCTCCTGGAATTTTTTTACTGATTTCCAAGACGGAGGGTCATCGGCGAAGATTGCCTCAAGTTTTGAATACAATCATGGCAAGGATGGTCATTGTGTATATCTTCAGCACGCGTTCGAGCCACGCTCGCGAGGTATGGCGACGCCCCTGCAGCAACCAGCGCGTCACTGCGACCCCCTCATCCACGAAAACACCATTCGCGACACATCCGTCACTCCCAGTGACGACCAGATTTCCATCCCATCCCACAAGTTGGTAAATACATACGCCAATGCCTTGTTTCGACCATGCAGCGACCAAGCAGCGACCTCGCATCGTCGGGTATTGTCGATTGTCGGCATCAGTGGGCATCCGTTGCGTGTGTTGAGGTTGATGTTGAGTCGCGTCGAGACGTGACGGCAGAGCTGGCGATGTAACCGATGACTCGGTTGGGGATGGGATGCGAATATCGTCATCACTGGGAGTGACAGTGCCATGGGCATGTGTCTTGTAACGGACATTGCAAGGAACACGATAAAGAGGAAAATGGCAATGTTTGCCTCATTGCCACATGGATCGCAACATTGCTTGAAAGCACGAAATGTGTGAGATGAAATGTCATTTGGATTTTCCTTCATGGCCTGCAGCTTGAATGCTGAAAACGGGCTGCATGAGCTGTAACCAGCAAACAAGGTCTTTGCACATAAGCCACCCACATATTTGGCAAGCGTCAGTGTTTCCCGTCCGGTGGGAGGATACGAGGGCTCCTCAGTACTGGAACATCATGATTGGCGTTAATAAGCCCATGAATTGTATTGCTTTAGCTAATTTCAAGTTGCGTCGAAAACTGTATGAAATGTCATATGACAAACCTCTGGAATACTTACCTCACGGTGAAGTATGATCTGGCGGGTCGATCGGCAATGTGGTTCGAGGGCACTTCGATCTATCGTCTCCTCAGTCATGTTTCCGCACACCCACTTCTATGTATCAAGTGCAATCCACTCGAAGCCAAAATGAAATGCTCACCATCACCCGCATTCCCGAATACGCGTCATCGTCGCCGGTATCCTCCTTCCACAGCCACAGCCGTCCGCACGAGCCGTAAAGTTCGCTCTCGCCATTCCCTGCATGGCCGGCGGTCCCCGTCCATGAGGTGCCATGTCAACACCAGCCCATCACTGAAATCAATAGCCATCCCTGACTACGGTCGCCACCACGCCGGCTTGGGCGCCCTTCATCTCGGTTGCTCCCACCAAACATGCCACCCTTGTCACGTACAATCCCATGACAGCCACGGCAACTGCGACTCTCTCCAACCAGTTGCTTTCAACCGCGCAGTATCGCACCACGGACGAACACCGAGCATAGGCGCGGTCCGAACGGCAGCATGTCTCGAGCTCGTTTCTGTCGTCGCTGCCGTCGCAGAGCATGTCAACCTGCCACGATCAAGGCGCAATCTGCTCGCACTCGCTATGTCCTCAACCTCTGGTTCCGTTTTGCCTCATCGCACGCGCCTGGCCACCGTCTGCCTGCCTTTGCCCGATCCAACCGAACTGTTTCACCTGACCAGGCCGACCCCAATCACTCTGCTGTTGACCCATTCATGATATACTCTCAAGCCAGCTTTTTCTCATTGGTTTTGGTTTGATGGATTTGGTGTGTACGCCAGGCATGTTATGGTTGCCAGAGTGTCGAGTCGACAGACTGTTGACATTTGGTTGTGCCATGCATAGGAGTTTTTTTTGAGTCTGATATCGCGACGGTGGAGCCCCGACTGAAGCGTATGTTGACAGCCTGGATAACGAGGAGCTCGCGGGTGAGTTTTGCTCAATTGCCCGTGATGCATTGGGCCACTGCCGAAGCATGTCAAGGGCCGGCTCATGAGTATGTTCATTCCATTCCTTGTGAACGTTACCTTCTGCTTACGCACATGATCGCCCTAGCTTGGACACCTCTCCACACCTTGGCACATCCAACCCATCCCAATCTATGGCTTCCGTCCTGCACTCTTTACTCACCCAACTGCTTTGCTTACACCGTTTTTACTCCGTAATAGGTTGCGATTCGGACCCGAGAAAGGCCCAAAAACTTGCTTCGGCACCGACTATTCAATGGCCAGGTGTCTGGGTCCACCATCAGGTCGCACAAAAGGAACGACGGCAAGGCCCTTCAGCGCGGTATGCCAAGTTGGTACGTTGTGCCGCCTGCATTGCTGATATCACGCCCAGCTGACTGCTCTGGCACTGCGACCTTGACTGTGCGTGTAGCCGTTTTCCGCGACTCGCCCGCGCACTGCGGCGTCAATGCGACCAGTGTGCCGTCTGCCCGCGGCAAAAAAGCGCAAGGTGATGTGGCTGCCGACGGCGATGGCCTCCAAGGTGAGCCCGTTGATGGCGAAGAACTGGTCGCCAAGGCGACGGACACCCGCTTTGTTTGCCCCGACGTTGAGGCGGCCGGGGGCTGCTTCGCGTCATCACGACGTTGCAGAAAAGCTCGGAGATGTATTGGGACGCATACGCGAAATTTGTGGAGTGTTGTAGAAGCGCGGGTTGACTGACGAGACGATTGTGCAGGCGCATGTGTCGTTGTACACGTCAGAGCCGGCGACGCCTCGTTCAGCGGTGGCGCCGCCAGCTCGGGTGCAAGCACGGGTATTGGACCGGGTGAGGCGAGCTTGGGTGGCGAAGCGGCGGCAAGTGTTTCGGTGAGCACGGCATGGCGGGCGTGATTGGAGGTGGCGGCACCATGGCCGTGGGTGGATCCGCGGCAGCCCGGATACACCGACACCGGCGTCGCGGCCGAATTTGGGCTTGTGGAGGCCGTCGGCGGCGAGGAGGCAGTTGGCCGGGCCGATGGGCCGTCATCATCCGGGGTGGGCGGCCTCGGAGGGCAGTGAGTAGAATGTGGCGGCAGAGGGAATGAGGGATGGGGCGGGGCGGTTTAGGGAATGTGCGTTGGTTTGGTTTGCGGAATGGATTTGTGTGCGGGAACGGGTGTAATGTGACAAATAGACTGGTGCTTTTCATCATTCTTTGACCGGGCGCTTAGAGAGCGATGGCGGGCGAATACCAGGCTGAATCGGGGCATGGAATATGGAATGGGCTCAACAGCTGCGGGTCATCGACAGACGACAGACCTCACCCAACTCCGGCCGTCCATCTCGGCTCTCGTGGGTGCCGCGCGAGACAATAATCTGCAAGTGATCGTAAAGAGGTAAGAGGGACTTTTGCAGCAGCTGGCATGGGCGGGTGTCGCCCGTCATGGCATGACATGACCGATCACCTACGATAGACTCGACGCAATAACACCCGTGCTCAAGCGCTCGCATAGTTTCGCCGTCCATCAACACTTGCAGTGATCGGTATACCGAAATGCCTCCATCGCACGGCGCGCCTGCCCACGACCAGGGCCCGTTTCGGTAGCAGCGAGCCCAGCACGGCCACCGGACCATCCCGGGGACCACCAGTCAAGCGAGCTGTTGCGTGAGTGCCTTGACCGGTCCACCAAACTGCTCGCCGATATGCAGCTCACTGCCGCGGCGACATCTTCTACTGGCCTCGACCTGTGCACTGCCCTGGCGCTCGTCAGCCGTATCCAGACTGCCCACCAAGCGATCGTCGCGGGTGCAGGCAGTCGCACAGCACAGGATTCAGCACCCGAAGTGGCGCATCGGACCGAGATTTCAATATCAGGTCGCGGCCGTCGCGTTTCGAACCACCAGGATGGATCACTGCCATCGCGAGCCAAACGTCGCTTCTCAAGTCGTGGCTATCGCTCCAACTCTCGTTCTGCGTCGCCTGAAATGGCCGTGGGCAGTGACAATTGCCTTGCATTGGTGACAAAACGCCCCAAGCGGCATGATAGCGGTTCCGCTCCCAACGAAGGTCCGGCTATCGCGGCTCGCCAACGGATCTCATCTGTTCCTCGGGCGCCTCCATATGCCTTCCCGGCGAGCCTACACCTTGCTGTCCCTGACGACATTCTCAGCACATACTTTGTGGCCAACGGCACATATGCTCCGCGCTATCTCGCGCCTGGTGGACGGCTCACCGTCCATGGTCATGTCCAACGCATTCAAGTCTTGGCTCATCATCTCGTTCCACCACGCACACTTCTGATGCCGTCAAATCGTACTATCTCACACTGCTCAAACGCACCACACATTATGCATCCGCTGCTCCTGCTCTAATCCAACTCCTACTCGAACGTGGTTTTGAGGCACCGCCACGCAGCAAGAGCTCGAGCATGTTTATCAGGGTAACAGAACGCCCAATCGAGCCATTGCCCAGGCGTGCACCCGACCGTACATTCTTGTGTGTTTGGCGCATCTGCACATCGGCCAGACTTATGGCACGCGCTCATGGCGTGTTTGTGACAACCCGGACGTGCCTGTGCCACCAGCGGCAAAGCTTGGGTTGCTTGTTGGGATTGAGATGGTTGGATTTGAAGAGCCCACGGCCGATTCAGAGCTCCCACCGGAACAATTGCGCACGTATGCGTTGCGTGAACGCATCGCCATTGTTGACACTTCGTATAGCAACGTTCGAGGCGGTTTGGCGGCGGCCGAGATACAGGGCATCGAAGCCGTAGAAGACGACCAAGTACTTTCTCCCCCGCCGCCTTGTCCGAAGATGAGGATGCAGACGATCTTCGTCATTGGACGACTTCGAGTCCGACACAGATCTTGCCGCTTCTGCTTCTGCTCCCGCCGCCTCGCTCGACCCCTCGCTCGCGGCCATCCCAACCTCATTACTCAACCAAATCTCCAAAAGCATCCTTGCTTGCTTCACCACGCTTCGATACTGCCCCAAGGCCACCTGCGCATCCACACGCACCACCCATCGCTCACGGTCGCCGCGCACATTCTCGTGACGCCACGCGCCCTGCCAGCGGCCACAAACTGCCAAATACCTCGCGCTCGCATCCACTGTGCACCGAAAAGCAAGCGCGGCCCGTTGGCCAAGTCATGGCATACGCGATCGGTGCGGGGCCCACGCGCCCGTTCACCACGCACAATGCACATCAGAGCAAGTGCAATGCGCAACCGCATGCGCGACACGGGCTATATCCGATTCGCATGTCGCTGGTGCGGTGGGTTGCGCGGCCAGTGATGCTTGTCCAGCGGCTTGATAAGTGTGCGCCAGATTTCGCAAGGTGTGGGAGCGGCTTGTTAAGCAGGTGGTCAAGACGTGGGATGGAAACGAGTCGAGTGCGGAGCGGAGGAGGAGGGAAGAGGAGTTGCATGGCGGACATTTGGTCATGCTTTTGGGATTGGAGCTGGTCGGGTTTGAAAAGCCAAAAGCTGGGATGTAGTGCCGCCGGTGGATCAGGGCCAGTTTGTGGTCAGGGAGAGGTTTGCGTTGGTTGTGGGCGACTTGAGCTTTTGGGAGGAGGACGAGGATGGGCTAGGTGCAGATGAGGCAGAGTAAGTAAATAAATCGGATCACAGACACGCCTTGTCTCAATACTGTGGTTTGCTCATTTGTGTATACCCCTCAATTCAAGCATTTTGCTTTGCGTTTTCGCCGTAGACAAATAGTACAAGAGCATGATGAAAATGCATTTAAACGTGAGCACGCACTACAAGTGGACAAGATCCCAAACTTGACGCCAAGTACAAGACTGACTTTAGGCCTTGACGGACGCCAAGGCAGCAGCAAACACCTCACGTGCCTTGTCCTGGCCACCCTCCTTGCCTGCCGCCGCAACCTCCTCGGTGATCTTTGTCAACCGCTCAACATCATCCTTGACCCCTCAAGCAAAACTTCGAGCTCAATGCCCGTCGTCTCCATTTGGGCAGCGGTGGGTTGGCATACAAGTAGGTCAACTCTTTGGTGACGAGCTGCTTGAGCGCCTTCTTTGCCTTCTTGACAAGCTCCTTTTGTGCCTTGGCAGCAGCCTTGGAGTCGGCAGCAGCAGCAGCAGCAGCGGCCTTTGCTTGCTCGGCAGCCAGCTTGGCGGCGCCTCCTCCTCAGCCTTCTTGGCAGCAGCCGCCTCCTCAGCGGCCTTCTTGGCGGCCAATGCGCCAGCAGGACCGCCACTCGACGCGGCGGATCCGGGCTTGCCCTTTGACTTTTTAGCAGCCTTGTCCTCCTCCTTGAAGCGCTTCATGCGCTCGTCACATTTGAGCACGCGATCGACAAGCTGGCGCAACCGCGTGTTGTCCTCGTTCTTGCGGCGCTGGCGCTCGGCCTTGTTCTTTTGCTCCTGGTGGCGCTTGTTGTAGCGGTTGTCGGCGGCATCCGTGTCGTCGAGGTACTCGAACGTGCGAGTCGAGTCGAGGTTGTACCAAAAGTTGTAAAAGCCCTCGACAGCAGACTTGCCGCTGTTGATGTCGCCAATCTTGGGCACCTTGGCCTTCTTGGAGAAGCGCGATTCGCGCTCAAAGATGGCGTCCACCTTGGTAAAGTACTCGGAGTGGTCCTCGGACGAGTCCCACCAGGCCTTGACCTCAGCCTCAGTGGGGATATCGTCCGAGATGCCCTCGTCCACGCAATCAAACAAGTGGCGGCGCGTCGGGTCGGAAAGCACCTCGTACGCCTTGGCAATGCACTTGAACAAGGCATCGGCATTGGCCGTCGACTTGCCCTCGGCCGCCAGCTTGGCCGTCAACTTGTCGGGATGATGCTTGAGCACGGCCTTGCGATGCGCGGCCTTGATCTCGTCGGCCGTTGCCTTGTACCGCAAGTGCGCGAGCCCGAGCACGCGGTAGTGGTCCTGGTGCTTCCAGTTCTTTGGGTCGAGCGAGTCGAGGAAGTCTTGCTCGTCGGCATCCTCGCCGTCATCCGAGTCGGATTCGGCGGGGAACTCGTCAACGGTGTTGTCACCAAAGAGAGCTGCAATGGGCGACTCGTCGAGCGGGTGGTCGCGCACGTGGAAGCGCGGCGAGGCCAGGTCGATGGGCAGGGCGCGCGGGGCAGACAGGTGGGCAATGGCGCCTCGGGCAGCGGTGGCCATGGCGGGCGGCAGGACGATGTCGAGGGTGGTGAGCGTCATTGTGTTGCGAAGTATGCGTTGATGCTTTGCATTCGATATACGGCACAAGGCACGATCATCTTAACTTCTTGAGCAGCATGTTAGGGCCTCTGTGGCGGGGTTGCAGCGATGTGGCGACAAGCGTATTGCATCTGGTGGCACACAGAAGTCACGTGATCCGTGTCCAGCTGACGCCTGTTCGACCGATCCGATCTGATCTGATCGCAAGAGTGCTCCATCCTCACGTCTGCCTTCAAGTTGTCTTGCTTTGCATGCAATTTGCCGTTTAATGTATCATTCCAAGAACCGCATCGCACGCTCTCACGTGCTCGTTGGGTTTGCTACGGGGCAACCCCAGCTGCCGGCGACAGGATCAAGTCCATCAACTGTCTCTCTCCACTCCGTCGCCAAGCTGCGGCAAGGTTCAGAGTCTGTGAACGTGAAGGAAAGTTGGTCGCTCTTCTGGTCGCTCTAACATCTGATCACTGATCAGGAGTAGTGAAGAAGTACAAAAGCTGACCAGTTCCCACGACACCCCAAGGTCTCTGTCGTCGCAACGCACGTCAAGCACGCCATCTGCAGTCACCCTCCCCCACTTCTCACCCAACATCACCCACAGACCACCATGCCCGACATCAACCTCGACTTTGGCGATGCGTCGGAAACGCCACAACCCGCAACCTCGCACATTGCAAGCCCACGCATCAGCCAGATTCGTACGGCACACTTAACATCATCGGGCCATTCTACGTGAATACCAAGCGCACGTAGGGACGCATATGAAGGGCGTCATCATCCCGCTAGTGTTCGACCCGAACGAGAAGCAAGGGCAAGCACGCGACACGGCCACGAACGACGTGGCAATGACTTTCAGCCATTACGTCGGCAAGAAGGCAGCTGCCTGCCAAGGTTCATACGCATAAGCAGCGGCCGCGTAAAGAGCGCTCCGTCCATAACAAGGACGTCCTGGACCTCGAGGTCCATTTCTCTGATTACACCCGTTCCCCATCCTGACCGTGACTACCATCCGGGGCGTGCGCTGTTGTCTTGGTCGGGGTCAATCGCACTGACCTCACTGGCATACCAAATGGACCGGGCATGTCAACATCAAACTCGGATCGACCTCCGTGGCATCAATAAGGTCACAGTTATCGCCCGAATGCAGTGCCGCAGGTACGCACATCGACATTCACTAGTCCCATCGCCGCACTAACAGTCAATGGCGTTGTCACGATACAGGCTGTTTACCGCTGGTGCCGTTGTTCCATGGTTGCAAGTCAACCAAACGGTCCAAGTTGTTGGGCCGCAATTGAAGAATGTAACCGGCAAACCGGCGTCTGTACATCCAAGCCAATGACATAGGCGTTGTCCCCAATGTATTGTACCTGGAAGAAGCACCGCTGGCCCGGGACTTCTTTGGTGACGACGCGGTAGATGGGATCGAAGCCCGGGGGCGACGCAGGATCAGGCAGCGTCGCGGCAGGAGGCTCGAGTGGTGACGAGGAGGGTGCATCGGCCAGCAAGAAACGCAAGAAGCCGGCGTGAGGTCAGAGGAAACGTTTTGGTCCAGCCGTCATGTCGTTTGACCTGGAAGACTCTTCGTTCATATCAGTCATTTCATGCAATTCCAACAAAAGATAATATTCACAAGACAGTCTTGACTGATGACCTGCAGGATCGCCTCTCGATTGATTGCTAAAATCCGCAGGCCTGGCTCAAGAGATCAACAGGAGCAGGCCAGGAACAGGTCCGACAGGCAAAGCGTGAATCGGCGAGCCGGTCAAGCTTTCCGCCATCATTCAGTCTACACTCAGGGTTGCCCCTTCGCAATTCCCGCTTGCGCAACGATGAAGAAGGCACTGCAACTCGCCATTTCCGTCGCGAAACCCGCATCACGCGCGCCGCCAGTGACCGCCGTCGTGGCCGCTCACCGTCACCAGATCGGCGCTGTCATGTGCCCAGGACGACGCAGACACTGGGTTCTCCAATGCTTCGTCGCCAAGATCGTCACCTTGACACCTCCAGCTTCCTCCTCGTCCTCTTGGTCCACATTTACCCGCCCATCATGGACCGCCGCATCCGTGTCTGTCGGAGGTGGCATCGACCCCCTCCGCATCAAATCCACCCCGCAATTCTCGCCTGGAGCAACCTCTGGGGCACGTCCACGACCGCTTCCTCATCCTCAACACCCACAAAGCTTGACCCATCACTACCCAACCCACACTCACCGACCTCGTTATCGGGTTTGGCGACGGGACCGCTGCCCACGGCCACGATACGTCCTCGTCCACGACAGCGTTTCCTCGCGCACTTGACGCGGCGTTCCCCGGGGTGCGCAACATGATTGGCATTGTGGCGGGGCCAACGCCGTTTGTCACTGGCAAGCCGTTCACCTTGTTTGCGGACGATGGAGAGGTCAAGGAGAGTGGATTTGTTGGTGCGGCGCTGGTGCGCGGTACAAGCAAGAGCGGGAGCGATTCGGAGCAGAAAAGCGTGCCAATCACGTGCAAGTTGACTTTACCGGGCTGGCTCCGCTGGGCGGCGTCAATTGGTGACGAGGCTCAGGGCAATGTGATTTTGGATGTATCTGGCGTTGGCCAAGATCTCCAAGTGATGTAGCTGCTTCCCCTGCCGCGCTGTTGATCAAGTCGCTCGGAAAGAACCTAATGCCCCGGGTGCCAAAGAGCGTCGCGTGTATGCAGGTCTCTCGCTTCAGCCTGGTGAGCAGCCATTCCTGTTGACGGACATCACTGCGGGTGACCCTTCGCGCGGGTTCTTGGCGCTGGCCACGCATTTGGCGGTGCAGCCCGGGTGGGCCATTCAGTTTTTTGAGTCGCAGTCAAGTGAGGCGTGAAGCCACCCGTGATTGTGCTGAATGGGGTCGAGGTCGAGTGTCCCCATGGGTTCACGGCCTGGTCGAGCGAGGTTGGCCGATCCGTTTTACACGGGCGGCATGCGAGGTTGAAAATTGAGGTTGAGGGTTGGCGGTCAAGGAGGAGGTTGTGGTCGAGTAGTACATAGTTCCGTCTTTCTGACATGTAAATGTCCGACAAGACACATAAGTTTATCTTCATCAGGTCATCATCGCTTTCGCTTTCGCGGCTCAGGCTCATCGCGATCAATGCATACAAGATGATCAACCACAATCAAATCATAATCGGCTGCAATGGACGCATTCAACCCGCCGCACTCGCTGCATTTGATGCCGTCCACCATGCCGCCCGGCACACCCATAGCCGACACGGCCACGCCCGCGCCGCCGCTCCCCGGGAACCAAACCTTTCGCGACGACTACGACGACCACTTCTGCTGCACCCGGCAGGCCCGGCACGGCAACGGCGACGGTCACGGCCATGGCAGCAGAATCATGCAGCGACACGACTCGGGCACAGGTTCGGATTCCGACACGGACGCATCCCCGGACATACCCTCTACTCATACACGCCTGGGAGCTTTTGTGCTCCTGGCCGTCGCTTGATGCCGAAACCCGTTCCCAAGCACTTGTTTCGCACGATACGTCATCCACCGCTTCTCACCCTCGACCTTGATTGAGGGTCTCTCCATCCATTCGCAATCCTCGCAAATGGCTCAGCCAGCGTCACAGCTTGCCCGTGGCGGACACGGTCACGACAGCGCTCTGCACACGTCGACTGGCACGCCGACCGTGACGCCGCTGAGCCAACGTATCCCATGGTCTTGCCAAGCAAGTCAGGCTTCCTGAAAGACGGCGCCGTCAACGTATCCAATGCTTTGAGGCAGGTGATTACTCCCACCTTGGCGTCAAGTCGGCAGCTGCATCGACGCCGCCTGCACAGCCGGGCCATCATCGTCCGCGACATCGTCCAGTGGCGAGACAAGCATCAACGTACCAGTATGGGAAAAGAGCAAGCGCCGCGACCATGTCGTGCACCAACGCGTTCACGCAAACGGGCGGCGAAGTCTGACTGCTCAAGATTGGACTGGTATTCCCGAATGTATGAATTGACCGTCGAATGCACCTTGCCACTGTCAACTGAGACCTATCCGATTGACCGTGATTGTTTCCCCCACAGTTCCACTTGACTGCACATGCGCGACCCGATTTGGTCCGGCACCGCACCAATCCACTCCAGCACGCTCGTCGACGCCTCGTGATACCGCCATGGCCGATACGCCTCCCTTGCTTGCCGTGCCCATGGCATCCTTTTCAGCCGCCACAGCCAGTGGAATCGCGCCACCAAGCCGCACACCTGCAGAATGGACCACCTCAGGATTCTTTGCGTCGAGTTCCTCCACGCCTCGCAAACTCCGCGTCATTCCACCAAAGGCGCCCGCGACCGGTTCCATTCGCAGGCGAGACACGATGCGCCCGGCCTTGCAACGGCAAGACACGTTGGAGCTGCCGGACATCCTGTCACACCCCCGCGATAGTCTCGAGCGCCGTGGACGCACGAGGTGTGCCCCCACCGGAAGAACGGGCGACGCAATGCAATTCTGTCGAATCAAGTGGTTCGCCAAAATGCACTCATGCCGACGCCGCCGCGGCCGCGGCCGGTGCCTGCACCAGGGGCATTGTTGCGGCATGGAAACCAAGCGCAGGGCGTGGCGGGCAGATGGGAACCAAGATGGCATCAAGTGAGTCGGGTATGTGGATGCGCTCGCCCAGCGGGTGATCAGGCGGTGCGTAAAAACTTGTTTGGGCAATATTGCTGATACAATCTTTGCTCGCTGCGCTTTGTACATAGACGGATCGTTTTCGTCCACGTCGACAGTTGAACTGGATGCCCACTCGCCACCTCACCAATCCTTGTTGTCGGGGTTTGAGTCGTTGAGCGATGCCGAGGATCCACCCGCCGTGTACCGCGGACCAACCGACCCGTTGCCAAAGTCATGTTTGAAACGTGCCGCGAAGCGCGCCCGTGACGACTCGGAGGCAGATGACCACGATGTTGGCGACGCTCTTGGCACCGGCATCCGTGCGTGACCGATGGACCCGTCAAGCGGTTCAGGTTTGCCGGCGTAATAGCGTGAAAGAGTTTGATTGGACCGACCAATGCTTCAAGCTGGGCGAGGAGAGGGTCGAAAGCGCAATGGATGTGGATTTGGCCGCGACATCGAGATGGGCCAACGTGAGAGTATCACCGACGAGGAGTGAGCGTCTATCATTTGTCCGTTAACTCTGTATGGATTTTCCTGTGTCGCTGACATTCATCCTGCTCGTTATGAACAAGAAGTTCCCACTTGTCGTTTTCAAGATCTCGTCTTCTCGATTGACTTGAGTTTCTTCTTCAAACCCATTGTTCCTATCCCAAATGCTTACGCCCTGCTAAATCACTTGTGTTCAGCACATTCCACTCCATTGTTTCCTCTTGCCCTGTTGTTACGACTTGCATACATACACAAATGAACCCCTTTTTTCAATGAATCGGTTCCAGGGGATAGTATCGAATACTCGGCACACTCAGGAAAACTATACAAATGGCCCACCAAACCAAACATGAACTCAATCGTCACCGTCATCCTTTCCTTTCTTGTTCCCATCAGCATCCAGCACGCTCACGTCGTCCATCATCAGAGCATACCTCTCCCTGACCACAAACTCGCACGTATCCAATGCCAGCACCTGATCATCAACCCTTGGCTCTTCAAATCCAACCGCCTCGAGTCCCAGCAGCATGACCAGCACGCCAGAGTCCACTTTGGGTCGCCACGCATTCCGGTCATGACTCGGCTCATGGGTGCTCGCATCCTCTACCAGTTTCCGCCACACGTGCCCATACTCGGGTTTGGACCTGTCGCGCGTGGCAACAAGCACCACGGGCCGTGCGACACACCAGACCGCCGCCGCCCGCACTTGCCACGCGGCCGCGTTGGAGCTGAAACACTCACTTAGGATACCGAGGAGCTGGTGCGATTTTTCGAGGCAGTCCGTGAGCAACTGGCGCGGCGCCCGTGAGATACGCGTGCTGCTGTTGAATCGGCCGCGGACGGCGACGCGTGGTGGGTGCCGAGCATTGCTGTTGGTTCCAAGACTGCGTTCTGCTTTGTTCGATGGTGACCAATGCATTGACTTGCGCTCTTTCTTTGCATAGTCTCAACCTTGTGGATGCAAGTCACTCTTCCAGCACGTGTTTGTTTCGGCTGGACGTCTTGTTCGCACCTGCATTTACGCTCTGATTTTCGGTTCTGCAACTGCCATGACGCACCATACACCGGAACTAGAAACCCCATGCAATTAGGGCATCATGCGATTGACCAAGTATCTATTTGGTTGCTGCACTAAGCCGTCGTCTGGCCAACATTCGCGTCAACCTTCCATTTTCCCAATTCAGCCAACAGTGACCATCCTCTTTGTCGGACTTGACTCGAGTGGGAAAACGTGCATTGTTGACCGTCTTTGCCAAAGTACACATGAGCTTCAGCCGTCGTCGCACCACCGTCACAATGATACCAGAGACTCACTTGTTGAGGCGTCGGTTCCTGATTGTAGGCCCACTGCGTCAGACAAAAACCAGCTGGGGATTCGAGGCATCTTTGGCCAAGTTACCCAAAGACCAAAGGGCAAAAGTGCGTCTGTTTGATGTTGGAGGCCACGAGCGGATTCGTGGGATATGGGTAAACTACTATGCAGAGGTTCGCTGTTGTTTCCGCGTTGACTGTTACATACCTTGGAGTTGACACATATTTTGTGATAATGAATCCAGGCCCACGCCGTTTGCTTTGTCGTGGACGGTTCCAGTACAGCCCGGCTTGAAGAAGCAAGGAGAGCTTTGCAACAAGTGAAAGCTGAGCCGCAAGTTGCTGGAAAACCCATTCTCGTGTGCGTATTGCCACGAGAGATTTCAATCAAGCAGCTGGGTCTGACGCATATTCTTCCCACAGACTGTTTACACATGCCGACCAAGTCTCAAGCGTCCAGTGGCCCGGTATTGAGGGCCACTTTGACTCGAATGGAATTACGGAATCAAGAAGGTGGATCGATGCGACCATTGCCAAGAGAAATGGCCGCTCCTGTGACCCGGCTCTCATTGATTCGATGTCAAGTTTGGTAACGAGCGTGTTACAACAATGGGAAGCATTGGACAGACGGGTTCAGTCGGACACATTTGCGCAAAAGGCCAAGTACGAGTCCGAGCTTGAAGAGCGCAAGACGCGGATTGTGAACGCGAACGCGAAGCAGAATGATGATGCCGAGCAAGGCAAGCTCGAGTCGCGGGAAAACGATGAGATTGCAATTAAGACTGTGGTGGAGTCCCCTGCCAAACATGAATAGATACCGCAGTTAGCTCGTCATAGTGGATGGTTGGTTGAGTAGGGATGTCGCTGGTCGGCTTGTCTATTCTTTGCGATGGTGATCAAAAAGAGATCAGCTCCTGTTGAGTCACGGCTTGCGATCGTCTGTCTTTCTCGCTTTGACGCAAACCGAAAAACGTGGCCCCTGCCTCTTCAACGCAGTACTACTGTATCTGGCCGCAACAGTCCATGCACACAGCACGCACGCCATCCGAATACTGAAACCTCAGAATCCTCAATCGTAAGCTTGCCGCTGTCTGTCCCGTCCCCACTCCTGCCATCATCCTTCCGTCCACTCCAACAAAAAGTCGATATCATGGGCGGCCAAAAGAAGAACAAGCAAAGCTCCAAACCCAAATCCAAGGCGCAGGCCAAGCGTGCTGAACGTGCTCGCCGCCGCGACCCCGTCCTGGCCGCCGCCGAAAAGCATCTCAACGGCATCCGCTCGGACCTTGCCGAGATGCAGCTTGCCGATCAAGACGCAGCGGCCCGACGCCGCCGAAGGGACCGCGACGGATTTTCTGTCGATTTCGAATCATTTTCTCAGCACCAAGGACCCGGATCTGCGCGCCAGCCCATTCACAACGGTGGACGCGGTGGTTGGCGTGGTGCATCTTCATCAGGGCGCGGGCGCGGCGGCGGAGGTCGAGGCGGGACAAGTCATGGCATGCGCAACAGCAACAACGAGGGCCACTGACTGGTTTTCAAGCGGCGTACCCGAACTTTCAGTTTCACGCTGGATTAGGGTTCAAGGCCCATTCTCACCTGTACGACTTGCTTGAGGTTGATTATGGGAGCTCATCGAAATCTCCTGCCCCAACCAAGTGTCCTCAATTGCCGCCAAGCGCGGCGGCGGCGGTGGAGGAGGCCTTGGCGCGGTGGCAAGTTTGGGCAACAGCCTCGTACGTCATTCATGTTTTCGTTTTCAGAGCTACATTTTTTCGCTCAGTGTCACTTGGGCCTCCACAACCTCAGCTCGCCATTTGAATCTGACATCCGAACTCAAGCAAGTCACGTCCACATCCCCCATCTTTCCCAACGAAGTCGTCTTTACTGGTCCCTCGTACATTCTTGACCTGTTCCACATTCGGTTCGTCAAGGGCCCGACGCTTGGTGGCGGCATTCCCGAAGCCGAGCTGATCTCCAGTTGCCCAAACCCGAGGCACAGTCCCCAATTCGGAAGATGTGGCGCTCAAGCAGGCCGAGGAGGCCGAGGACTGGGCGCTGCGCATGTTGCTCGGGCCCGAGTTGAAGACGACAGGAACAAGCAGTGAGTCGGATACTGACGGCGAGATGGACGAGGAAGGCGAGGAGGATCAGGAGGAGGATGCCGACATGAATGACGGATTTGTCGTCGATTTGGACCAGGAGCTTGCGTTTACGGGAGACGGGAGCCAGTCGACGAGGAGGAGGAAAGTGACGCCGAGGAAGATGATGAGAGGACGTCATGTCACTTGTCTCTGACCACGGCCACTACCAGCTCGACTCGGATTCTGATTCCGAGGATGTCATAGACCAAGCGTCATGGATGTGGATCCACCGTCGACAAATCAAGACGACCAACAGTCGTCGTCTTCCGACCTCGACGACCTCTTTTCCATCGCACCACTCCCATGTCTCAAGCTCAAGTCCTTTTGCTGCCGTATCTTCATCGTCGTCATCGACTCGACCTGCTGCCCATATTCTCGGCTCCAAACCAGCAACCTCACCGAAGCTCCTCGGCCGGAAAGACACAGCGGCCACCAAACCCAGAGATCCTCATCCATTGTTGCGACCTTCGCGAATACCAGCTCGACGACTACGACGACGAGCCGCTACATCCAAACCTTGTCGCCGCCGGTCACCGGCCGTGGCAGCCGACGCAACCGCCAAGCAGGCCAGCAGCCGCAAGCCTGGTATGAGCGCAGCGGAAACGACGTCAACATGCCAAAGCGCCGAGGACCTGTTGATGGCCGAGCACGTCACCAAAGCCATGCTCAGCGCTGGATATGCGAGCAGAGCAGCGACGAGTCGGGCGACGAGCAGACCGGATCGGACTTGGAAAGCGACGACGACGGCGTTGATTCGGATAGCTCCTCGGGTTCCGACAGCTACGACGACGACGATGACTCGGACTCGTCCCGCGACAACTCGTTTGAGCGGTCCGAGACAGAGACAATGCTCAATTCCATGGTTACGGGTGAGGACAGAGCCATGCTGCAATTTATGCTCATGCAGTCGGACGACGATTCCGAGACTGAGGCGCTCGTCCGTGACTACATTGAAAATGTGGGCCGCGCAAGGTCGCACGACACGGACGATTCGGATACGGGTGGCGTGTTTGGGAACGCGCATGTGCTCAAGTGGGCCCAGCAACGGACGGGCGCTGGGTTGTTGGATAACGGCGATATTGATCACGATCCGTTCATGTTTCCGAAACCCGGAATGAGGAGGAACAAGAGCGGTGGCAAGAATAAGAGGGAAAAGGGGGCGAATCGCAAGGACAAGGCGGATCCGTACGGGTTTGGCGACAAGGTGTACGTTGGCAAGAGCAACAAGAAGGGCGAAAAGCGGCGCAAGGGCCAGTTGTATACTACGGTGGATATTGGGGAGGTGCATGAGATCATTCAACAGTTTATGGATGATCCTTTTGAACAGTACGTTCCGATTTCTTGTCATCGATGGCCGGCGTTCTTTCTGACTTGGTGTTTTACCCTATGGTTGTCCAGAACGCAACTCCCACCCATGGCAAAAGTGCAGCGCAAGATTGTCAACACCATCTCCAAATGCTATCAACTCAAATCCAAAGCCCTCGGTTCCGGCCACACCCGCCGCGTCGAGCTCATCAAAACAAAGCACTCCATTGTCCCGACGGGCGACCGTCGTCGAAAACTCGACGCTCTTCTGCGCTCGCACGCGTACACGCCCGTGACCGAATCCTGGGGCGGGAGTGGTGGTGCAAAGGGCAAAGGAAAGGGCAAGGCTGGGACGGGTGCTGGGCCGCCGCCGCCACCGCGCAAGGTTTTGCCGGGATACGTTGTGGGCAAGCATGCCCCGCCGCTCGACGAGGAGAATGTCGGGCACAAGCTACTGCAGGCGCTCGGGTGGGCGCCGGGCTCTGGTATCGGCAAGTCAACTGGAATTCAAGTACCGATCGTGGCAGTCGTGCGCGGAAGGAACCGCGGATTGGGTGCCGAATCGTAAGTTTTTTGTTATCACTTTCCGTTCCCATTCGACAGCGCCATTGTGATGCGAAGATGCCGTGTATCTTAGCCGTTCATCTCTTTGTACTGAAATGACCTACCGCTCATCATCACAACGACACATGAATGTTCCGATCCGCAATGATCATTCACTTTTCGTTTCCAGGCGCAAATCGACTCTGCTGGTTCAGCGCAAAAAGTACTCGACCATAATCCACCTACAAATACAACGACCCACAAAACACAATGTCACGCTTGATTGCCGTTTCTGCAGCATCCATCTTTTGGTACAATGCACCATCGCCGACCAAGCGCGCTGCATCCCTGACTTCCCTGCACGTATCCTCCAACCGGTGAATGCACCTCACAATACTGCCTTCCAACACATTGGTCAATCCCATGATTTGCTGGAACGGCAACCCGCGGGCCCACTCGTACACAACCTCCACGAGACCATAGCGCAGGTTGGTCTTGAGATACAAGTCCGGGTCGGCACCGTCAATGCCAAACTCGGCCTGTATGGTCATGACACGACGAGCAGTGTCGCGGACTTGGCGGAGTGCTTGAATCAACCGAGGTGGCCAGCGCTCAACAAGGCTTGTCTCCTTTTCTGTGCCATCGGTCGTCGCATCTGCCGCATCTGCTTCAGCGGTAGCCGTGGATGCCTCGGCTTGAACAACATCTGCCTTTTCAAGCGCAGCCGCAAACTCGGAATCAAGGTCATTCTTCTCTTGGAAGATCAAGACGCTCAACACGGCCACCGTTTCGGGGACATCCAAGTCGGCAAACAAGTTGTTGAGCACGAGTTCGGTAAGGAGCACCTCGTCACACGTGTTGATTTCACAAGCGACGCGCCCCTTGAGTTGAACGGTGCGCGTTCGTGGGTCGACGAAGCCCAGGTGCTCGAGGACGGCCATGCGTTGATGGTATTCGGGAAGCAGCTCGAGATTTTCGGCGGTAAGTTGTTTGCGGAGGTTGTGCAAGTTGGATTGGATGGTGCGCTCTTTGTGCAGGCGAGAGAACTAAGAGAAACAAGAACGAGTCAGCAGGGTGAAAAAAATTGAAGATGTCGTGAGGCAAAGCGACGCACATGGGCAAGCAAATCCGGGCAGTGCCCGCTCTGATACCCCTTGATCTTGGCCATCAATTGCGCCTTCCTCGTTGCCCGCTCTTGGAACTCGAGGTCGCGAATCTTGCCCCAATCGTACTCGCGCAACTTTCCATCGTGGGTTGCGGCGTACTGGCGCAGCTCACGAACCGTCACACCCGTCTCGTATCCGCCAGCGTGCTGCAAGGCCGCCGGATTCACAGAGATAGTATCGGGCGTCACGAGTGCAATGTCGGTGGGACCAACACGGATAATTTGACCAGTGGCGCGGTCGGCGTCGGGAATGTGCAAGCGGGTCAATGGGATCGCATCGAGCGAGTCGTCCGTCAGCTTGGGTTTGTCCCCCTCATTTGAACTGGCTGCCACAACCGCACCCTGCTGCTTGTCGGTCAACACAAAGACAGACACACTCACACCGGCACTCGCCAATTGCGTCGTACTCCGTTGCTTGCTCACAACAACCCCCACTGCGCCTCGGTGATGCGCCGAGCTGACCACAACGACCCGACCTTGGGTCAGCGCCTTGGCTCCAACGGGGTGGCCAACAATGATTGCGCTCATTTCCTTGGACACTTGCGCCAACTCGGTACACGCATCGTAAAACGAATCCAGGTCCTTTGCACAAACAAGGCACTGGAGCGGTGGGAGCACTTGCAACTCTTGCTGCAGCCGGATAAACTCGCGCTCGGCTTCGGGTAGCATCTTTTGCGACACATTCTCGGAAAAGGACCGCTTCATCATTTCCTCAACCTTGAGCGTCTCGACGCGCAACAGGTTGAGAATCATGTTGAAGGTCAAGCGGAACTGCGACGCAAGCTTTGTCGGGGGACCGAGGACCATGTTGTGCAGCGTTGTGGTGTCGGGTGAATCCAAACACATGATGATGACCATGCCCGTTGCATCCAACCCACGACGGCCCGCACGCCCAGACATTTGCGTGTACTCGCCTGGCAGCAAGTCACGGAACGACGTGCCGTCGTGCTTGCGCACATGAGCAAACACCACACACCGAGTGGGCATGTTGACACCCATGGCAAATGTTTCGGTGGCAAACAAGACCTTGACCAATCCACGGGCAAACAAGATTTCCACCATTTCCTTGACGAGTGGCAGCAATCCCGAATGATGCACGGCGATACCACGACCCAGCATCTCGCGCATGCGCAGGATCTGCGGCAGCTTGCGGTCTTCGTCGCGCAACCGGGCAATCGACCGCTCGATGAACACGTGCACCTCGCTCTTTTCCGCAGCCGTCAACATGTCCTTGCTAATCAAGGCATCAGCGTACTCTTCGCACGCCTTGCGTGAAAACACAAACACGGTCACGGGGAGCAAATCCTTCTTGTGCAAGACACCAACGAGCGTGGTCCACGCGGTCCGATCCAGTCGCTGGTGCGTGATGATTTTGCCCGTGGGGGCGTTGCCACCACCACGGCCGCCGCCCCGCCCGCCTCGCCCACCGGCGCCGCCGCGACCACCGCCTCGCCCAGTTGCATTGAGCTTGAGCTGTTGCAGTTGCTCGGGTGTCTTGTTGCCAATGCCCAAAATGTGATCGTTGGCCTTTTTGATGCCGTCGGGAATGAACCGGCGTTCGGAATCGACAAAGCGAAAGTATTCCTTGGCCGAGGGGACGTAGAGGTAGTGCTCGAGTGGGACAGGGCGGTGTGTCGTAGACATGACGTAAATGTCCTTTTTTTTGGTCCGGCTACATTCAGAAAATTGTTGTTTTCGTCAACACGAGCGAAAAATGAATGACTTGGCGATGATGCGTACCCGATCCAATCGGCGAACTCGCGCACATTCGGCACAGTTGCCGACAACAAAATCAACTGTACATGGCTCGGCAGCATAATGATCACCTCCTCCCACACCACGCCCCGCGACGCATCGCTCAAGTAATGTGCCTCGTCGATGATGACATACTCCAAATCACGAACGAGATCAGCACCCTTGTACAACATACTCCGGAGAATCTCGGTCGTCATGATCAAGCATCCCGCTTCCGGGTTGATCTGCACATCGCCCGTGATGATACCGACCTCGTTTTCGCCAAATGTGGAGGTGAAATCGCGATACTTTTGGTTGGAGAGCGCCTTGATGGGCGAAGTGTACACGGCACGGGTCAAGTGCTTGCGTGCAAGCGCGATGGCGTACTCTGCGACGACCGTCTTGCCGGCAGACGTGTGGGCGGCAACAAAGACAGAGTCGCCTCGCTCGAGGTGATACACGGCTTGCTTTTGGAAAGTGTCGAGCTCGAACGGGTAAGCATGGGCCAAATGAGGGACCGACGTGTGGAAATGGTGCATGGGATCGGTGACAAGGTGGGCCCATTCGGTTTGCGCATCTTGGATCTCGGTCCGGGAGACAAGGGCGGTAGCTGAAGCCGAATCGTCTTCGCCGACAGCAGCAAGAACCTCATCAGCATCCTCGTTGGCAGATTCCGTTGGTGCAGGGCCATCCTTGGCAGAAGGCAAGCTATCCACAAGGGCGGCATGTTCATCCCCTGGTGCGTCTTGATCCTCGGCCTCGTCTTGCAGTTGATCAAAGATGGCGGTCTCGGCTGCATCGGGGGCATTGGTCATGAGCGACACCAGATCAAGCGACTCTTGACCGGTACCATTAGCGCCCTCCTCGTCGCCGCTGACAAGAATCAATCCGCGCGTCAACCCGGGCGGGTCTGTCAGCATGTCGGTAATGACATCGTGGATCGCCTGAGAATTCGCCACATCATCACGGTCCAATCCACCGGGCAAGAACGGAACCTGGGTGCTTTTGCCGCGTACGTAGGCGCTGGCCGGGGCTGGATCACGCTTGAGAGAAGTTGAATTAGTTGCATCGCCAGCGACGTCGGTCTCGAGATCGAGGTTCATTTCACGGAATGCGCCCGTAGGTTTGCCGGTGAATGGATCCCGGGCAAAGGCAATTGTTGAGGTGGTTGGGAACGGGGCCAAGTTGTAGAAGCGCTCAGGAGAGGAAAGAATCGGTTTTGAGGCGGTTTCGAGGTGATATTGAACGTGTGGCAGCAGCGAGCGAGGCAGTGCGCCGGTCGCATTAGATGGCGGGGTGAGAAATTCAGCTTCCAGCTCGGCGCGCAGGTCGTGAGGTAGCAGGAAGTCTTCGCCCAGGCCGAGCGGGAGGTTGGTCGTGGTGGCGACGGTTTGCGCCGTGAGCACTTCCGAAGAATCATTTGCGGACAAAGTAGAAATGATTCGGAATTCGCCCGTCAGACCATGCTGGCGGACATTAACCGTCACGTCGGCGATTGGTGTGGATCCGGCAGTCGTGGCGTCGGCTTGGTCCGAGACGGTCATGATGTACGGAAAGATGATTATTGCTTTCAAGTGTGCACAGAATTTGCATCGAATTGTTGCTGTTACATGGGAAGAATCTTCTTCATGTGCATGTTTTCTTGGTCTTTGTTGTCCCTACATATAAGTACTTGTGTAGAATTGCAGTTAAGTATTTTTTGTACATCCATCCATGCGGTTGCTGGTTGCTGTTGGTGTCCAAAGCAGATCGATAGTGATCGCCTTGTGGATCGATCGAAGGGCCATCTTCTCTTGGTGGCGGCCCTTCGATCTTTTTCTTGCATGACGCGCGTCAAACAGGCCAGCGGGTGGTGGGGAACAGGCTCTTGTCGTTTCCCATCCACCCTTTCTCTTTCCCATCAGCAGTATCGTGCAATCCATTCATATCCACCACCTCACCACACTCTCTTGACTCGCCTCAATCCCCTGCATCATCCTCGTCCATCCCGAGTACGTGCTCCTCCCATCCATATCGCCTCCGTGCTGCCCTCTCCGCTCTTCACGGCAGCACCTTCGACACGCCAAGAAAACAACAATGCACCGCGTCCAACATGCTCCGATTTTCCCAGGAAACAACTCGTTTCCCCGCCTGCCCGTCTGCCCCCTGCTTGACCAAGCGCCGTGTCCTGTCCTTGGCATTCATCCCTTGCTCCACCCCGACGTCTTGGTCACTCGTGCCGTGCCTACTGACACTTGTGACCGTGCTTGTTTTCCCTGAGCCAGATATTCAGCTCGATTCAGCCAGCACGAGGACTTGTTTACGCTCTCTTACGATCCGTTTCGGTACGCGATTACCCCACACGCATCCTTCCCCTGCTTCTTTTCCCCTCTGCCCACGGATGCACGCGCGCGCGCTCTTCGGCCATCACGATTACATGCACACACGTCCTGCGATTCGGTGCGATACCTGTGCCTTGGTGACTTGAACACGACGGACCGCCCAATGCGGTCGCGAGCCTCCCCGGAGCCAATGCCGACATGTCGATCTAGCACGGAAGCCTGCGCTTGACCTACCGACCGAGTCACATCCCCTGGATACGTGGAAAGAACAATGCACTTGATTACGGGCGCTTGGAGCAAGATGTTGCGATGCACGCACACAAAAGGCTCTTGGCACTGGTTGCGGCTGGGCGCAGCGGATGGCGTTCCGAGCGTGGGATTGGATTGGCGAGCACACACACGTTTTTCATTTTCCATTGATCATTGCCGGTCACGAAGCCTCTCCATTGGGTTTGCATTGTGTTTGATGAAGACGGCCATGGGTTCCTTGATCGATTCAGCCGCCTCGTCTCCACGTGCATCAGCTCAGCACAACTCGGTTGCATTTGATTGATTGCGGTACGCGATTCTTTCGACTGGTGTGACCATCCTTCCCTTCGGTTCCTTCTGGCGTTGGCGGATACTACACTTGTTTGCGAAATCACTCGTGGTGACTTGCCCGCCATTCCAATCGGCCAAGATTTTGCTCGACCTGGCATGGCACACACGCACACGCCAGCACGGGCGAATGGCGCGGATGGGTTGGCAGCCAAGCAGCAGCAGTATAAGCAAAACAGGCACAAGTATGGGCAGGCGGCTCGACCTACCGACCGAATCTCGTTGCACCTTACCGTCTTGACGAGGAGCACTTGTTTTTTGCCCATCATGGCCAGCCCGAGCGGCGAGCGATTCGCATGCACACTGCGATCGAAGCATGGACTTTCACCAGTGTGCCAAGGGTGGGGATTACACGGGCACAACGCACAACGTACGTGTTTAAAAAACGGTCATGCCTCGCTCTCTCGACTTGTGCACCCGGCGCCCGTGTTTTCCGCGTGCTGCGCTGCATGCGCGCGGTTTTTACCCCACCCTTGCCTTGGAACCGACCAAGATGCGCTCGCTTCTTGATGACTATCAGCTTGATTGCGGGCCAGATCCATGCGTCAAAGTGGCGAGTCTCGTGCCACGAACCCTCCTTGACCGTAAATTTTCTCGCGAATGTGGTTTGTTAGCCTACCTGTCAGTCCAATGGCGATGCGTGCCGGTACAACTCTCCTTGCAAAAGGAGTGGCCATGTATATCCTCCGCGCCATCCGTTGTCGGTATCATGGATTTTGCAGGTTCCTCGCATCACATCAACCCATACGCTTCTGCCATGGATCTGCCCGTAATTCAAGCAGCCGCTCGTGATTACGTGTCTCTGTTGGATTTTGGGTCTGACGGAGACTTGTGTTGCATTCAAATGGACCTGTTGGTCTGCGGATTCCGGATCGCCTCGGGCTGCCTGTCCGTCGTCTTGTTGCCTGCACTGCTTGTGCTGCTTGCTGTCGCCACTGCTGGTTCATTTCTCGTCATTCCGTCCGGACGTGCGTGCGCGTGTGTGTCCGTGTCCTTGATCACGTCGTCGGTAGTGCTTCAGCAAAGTCGCCACCGAGTCAAAAAGCTGCTCACGATGGCAGCCGTGTGTGTTCGCCAAATGCCCTCCTTGTCGTCCATTTCGGAAGAATCCGTACATTTGTATTCGTGATTTGGTTTTGACTTCCCGGCTTGCCTGTGTATGTCATCACCCCAGGTTCATCCAATCCAATCCAATCGCATCGTCTTCCACCTCGGCAATCCTGCATTGACCAGGCCACCACGAAATGCTCACTTCTGCTACCAGGTATACGCCCTCCCACTCAGTCAGTGCCTACGGACCATCGACGCAACGTCAACGGCGTTCAGCCAACCAAGCTGTTCCGCACGTTTCTCAGCTTTTCGAAAATTCCGATGAGCTCAAACATGATAAATAGGTGCGCTCCCTTGGCAAACATTGAATCAGCATGCATCCGATACAGCTCATTTACCCCTCCCCTATCCTCTCCCACATACACGCACATACACGACGACAACAACGACTCGGTCAATTCACCTCCACCATGCCCAACGTCATCGTCCTCTCCGACTCCAGCGACGTCGACGCCATAATTCTCTCGGACTCCAGCGACGATGAAGTCATTTTCGTCGGCGAAACCGTCATTCTGCTTGACGCAAGCGACGAGGACGTCGACTCAGCCGAGGCCAACGCACCTCACAGCAACCGCATCAACCTTGAATATGCGCTCATTGGCGGCCGGCGCTATGGGACGCAAACTCATGTCCTTAAACCCGACGACGACGCAGATTTGCTCCTTCCAACCAGCGCTGGGGAGCAACCGCCGCCCAATGCAGTTTACCGAACGGCCTTGAGGTCGTTCCGGATCGTCGTCTCGTCCAAACTTCCCGCGGATGGTGGTCCTGACGTGATTGGATGTGGCGTTTCCAGGTTGTTTTTGCCCGATCCAGACAGCCATGTGTGGTACTTCTTGATTGGGTGCAACCATGGAGACGTCGCCGCGAATGCGGCCAAAATGCAGGATGAGGGGCGGACGCCACGTTGTTCGCTGTCTGGTGGGTGGTCAAGATTGGCAAGCAATGTGAATGCGAGTGCTACTACCACTTTGGCTGCACGATGGATGACGGGACGATTGAGCCAGGGCGCCGCGGAATGTGTAAGCACATTCTCACCGTGTTTCGGACGTTCGGATTCCGTCTGGAGGGCGATGTTGTTTTGCAGACACCATCTTTGACCGCGGAACAAATGAGGCGTTTAGGCAAGCATACCGAGCCTATTTGACCAGGCTGTTGGAGAATCCAGCCCCCTGGCTGATTTGAACCCTCTGTCTGTGTTTTTCCTTTTGCACGTAGTCGTATTGTAGCATAGCATATGTACCAG
This sequence comes from Catenaria anguillulae PL171, assembly GCA_002102555.1. Taxonomy (NCBI): domain Eukaryota; kingdom Fungi; phylum Blastocladiomycota; class Blastocladiomycetes; order Blastocladiales; family Catenariaceae; genus Catenaria; species Catenaria anguillulae. The sequence continues at coordinate 140,678 of MCFL01000045.1, read as the reverse complement.
TATAATACAAATTAGTTTGATTTGTTGAGTTCAAGTGATGGTGATGGTCATGGACGTCCCAGAAGCGGCGTGGCTTCCTACAATACTGCGAGGACCAATACTGAGAGCTCCATGCTTACTGAGCGATCCGCAGCGATACTGGTCAGCCGGGGCCTGTATGTAACATGCAAGGTCAGATGCGGCAGTGAGGTAGCGGCACATGCCAACAGACCATTCAGGGCGTTCATGAGTGGTGCAGTGTGGGAACGAGTTTGGCGACACATGCCCTCAACCAACAACCAATCGGCCTTCATTTTCTCACGGCATCTTCGAGCCCAAGGATGCGATAGAATGGTCTAAAATATTTATGCCCATCGCATTGGTTTCAACATTCCCCGTCAAAACACGGCCGGCCTCAGCGATCTGGCCGTTAGTTGGTGCGATTGTGGAAACGACTTTCGTTAAGCGTTATGTGTGGGTCGATTGGAGCGACTCCATTCTAGTATTTGTCTTCGTTTCGACTGCTCCTCCCAACATGTACACCTCAATCGAGCTAAACTGACCTCAACTCAGACCTCAACTGCACTAAATCATCGAAATTGAGCTACATTAGAACTCAATCATTCCAAATTGAGCTCAATACATATTTACTCAGGTCAAGTTTTGGTGATGTATAATCCTTTTCGCTACTACTCGCTGGTCCCAGATTCTTGTCGGCTCGGGAGGTTGGCGCGAGACCTTCGATCCTGTCTCACGGCGATCAGATGCCATCATCTGATGGATGAGTGAGCCTTCTCACACATTCAAAACGCTCCTTGACACAGGAAACTTGAATGGGTGAACCCGCCGGACATGACGCAATGAACCTTGCAATAAAGTGATTGCAACTATCCACATTAACGCTCGACTCCATCATGCTTTTCAAGGTCCCCGCTTCCGCCGCCATTCGTGCGTCCTCCTGCATCGCGCCAACCACATTGCCAGTTCGGTCCATCGTCACTGGTCGCCGCTTGCTTCATTCAACCGCTGCCACCAATGCTACAACCGTCCAGCGTGACCATCTGTCCTCTGCGGGTGAATCAAGGGCGTCCAGGAAGCCCGTCAAGAAACTGTCTGAGGAACACCATCGCATCCTTGACGAAATCATGCGCGTCGACCAAGCAGGCGAAATTGGTGCCAATTTCATTTACAAGGGCCAGCTGGCGATTCTCGGTCGAGACAAGAAGGTGGGCCCGCTGATTGAGCACATGTGGCAGCAAGAGGTGCACCATCTTGAAACTTTCAACAAGCTTGTGCCCACATGGCGGGCACGTCCATCCTTGTTGTACCCGGTTTGGCAAGCCGCAGGGTTTGCCGTTGGTGCCGGGTCGGCTTTATTGGGCAAGGAGGCGGCCATGGCATTGACCGAAGCTGTGGAAACAGTCATTGGCGAGCATTACAACGAGTACGATGCTGTCGTTGTGCACTTAGCAACCGAGTTCAGGTTTCTTCAACTGACCGCACTTGTTTTGGATGACCTAATCAGCCAAATCCGCAGCTTGCTTCAAATTCTGGAAGAAGACGGCAGCGAGAACCTTGAGCGCCGTGACGAGATTGTGGCCCTAGTCGAGACCTTGAAGCGATTCCGCGATGAAGAGCTCGAGCATCTTGACACGGCAGTCGAGCATGATGCTGCCAAAGCGCCCGCCCATACCGTGCTCAACTCTGTCTTCAAGGCCGGGTGTAAAGCGGTGATTGAAGTTGCCAAGCGTGTTTGAGCATGTGTGCCCGCCCTTTGCTGCTCATTCTCGGTGCTGCAGGTGAGTGTTCTGTACATACGAATTATCTATAATGCTTGAAAAAGATGCTTCCTTGTAGCATCTGAAAATGTTCATGGGCCCATGGCCACGTCAGCTTCCATTTCTTAGGCCGTTCGTTCTTTGGCTCAGTCTCAGCGATCGACTCCACAAACCCTGGCACCTCCTGACAGTGAACAGCTCTCCAGTTTTTGCACATGCAACCACCTCGCTCATTTTTCCGGCACTCTACAGCAACTCAAGTCTCGGAAACACTGTGCAATGTCTTACTCACCCTACGAGCCGCATCAGAGCTCGCCCTTCCGCAACGGTGCAAGCAGTAATATGAGCAACGTCCCGTCTGCCGGCAGCTACGGCAACCCCGGCTTCAACGGTGCCCGCCCGCTCGAACACCCGCCGCACCGCTCCCCCGCCTATGGCGGCCATGGTGGCAGCTCTGGTCGCAGCAGCGACAGGGACAGCCGTGGCTATGGCCGTGATAGGGACAGGGACCGTGACATGGACAGAGAACGGGAGGGGGATAGGGAGAGAGACAGGGAGAGAGAGCGGGACCATTACCGTGACTCGGGCCGAGGTGGATATGGTTCAAGGGGTGGCGGCAGGTACAGGGAGGAAGGCTTCCGTGGCCGAGGCGGTCCGCCGTCGGGGCGCAACGAGGAGCAGTTTATCCATGAACGCCATCAACGTGAGCGCCCGTCTCGCACCCTCTTTGTTCGCAACATTGACTTTGGCTGCCCGGACCGTGAGCTTGAAGAACGCTTCAGTGCCTTTGGCCCTCTGCGGGATTTCTTTTCAATGCTCGCTCGCCGTGGCATCGCTTTCATTACCTACGTACGTTCCTGAGCATCTCCGCAGACTTCACACACCCAAACCGTCAGCTCCGTCATGCTGAGCTGAATTGTCAATTTGCACACTGCTGCTCATCCTCAGTACGATCTCCGCGATGCCCAACGAGCCAAGGAGGAAATCAACGGCACTATGTTTGCTGGCCGCGAAATCGACGTCCATTACTCATTGCCCCGTGAAGATGTCACTCCCGAGACCAAGTGCGACGGAAGCAAAAACCAGGGCACGCTGTTTGTGGTTTTTGAAGACCAGCGTACCGCCGAGCGAGTGTCAGATGATGAGTTTGCAAACTACTGTCGACAATTTGGTGACATTTCCAACATTGATCGCCTTCGAGGTCATCCTGCGTATGTTTTGCTTGAGCTTCACCGCCATTTTGAACCCACATCGCCCTCACTCACTCTCGGCTCTTCACGCACAACAGTCAACGTTTTGTTGAATTTTTCGATTCTCGTGCGTGCGTCGAAGCACAGCGTGCGATTGACCGCTCCAACTACCAAGGATCGACCATGGTCGCCCAATTTTCATGGGACAAGGCAACTAAGGAAGCGATCATTGCCGGAGGCACGCACAAGGACCGCAACTCGCGCTTCCGCGGCGGCCGTTCACGTTCCCGCTCTCCTCCCGGTCGCTTCCGCCGTGATGACGCGCCGTCACGCGGTGGCGGTCGCCGTCGCTCCCGCTCGCCACCTCCGAGCCGTGGATCTCGTCATGCTGACAGTCCCGACCGCAACCGTCACTCCCCTCCGTCTCGTGGCGTTCCGTCAGCCGAAGAAGTGCAGCGAATGTTGCTTGCGTCGACCAGTGGTCACGGCCCAAATGCAGCGCCTTCGGCTCAATTTCAAATGCCCCCAAGCGCCCACAACCAGCTTGCTGGCCTGACTGGCCTCGGTACTCCCCTTCCTGGATCCGCACCAGCTTTTGCCGCGTATGGAAATCCAGCATTGGCCGCCATGCATCCAGCTTATGCTCAAGCCCAACCGCAACAACAGCAGCAGCAGCAGCAAATGCCCATGGCTGGCATCAACCCGCAGTGGTACCCTTTGCTCGGTCTGGGCCATCAGCCGCAGTCCGACAGCACACTTCAGCTTCAATCCCTTTTGAGTGTCCTGAACAATGCACACCAGCAGCAGCAACCACAACAACAGCAGCAAGCAAGCCCGATGGTCAGCGGACCCGCGGCAGCCACGTCGCAAGCACAAGCTCCGCCCACGTCGGCCGCTCCGCAGGCTCAACAAAATGTGGCAGCCGCACATCTTTTGAGTCAGGTCATGCAGGGCATGCACAGTCAACAACCATCGCAGCACTCGTCGGCCACGGCCTCCCCAGCTCTTCCGACGTTGGCGATTCCAGGCATGCCCCAGCAACCTCAACAGCAGCAGCAACCGTCGAACGCTGGACAAAACCAAGTTTTGCAGGAATTGTTGGCTCGTTACTCGATGCCACAGCCATCGCAGCCGCCTCCGACTCAGTCTCAATTCCAGCAGCAGCAGCCCGTGAATGCACCCACTCAAGATCGTCAGCAGCCTCAGCAACAGCCATCATCGTCGCCACCTGTCGATCCGCGGTTCAGGGGATTGGCTCCGCCCAAGCAATGAAGTCTTGCATCCACATCATCGTCAGATCGTCGATTGTGTGAGGACAAGTCGTTTACATTTTGTTTCAAGCGAGAGATCAAGGGAACGTGAGGTCAAGCTTTTCTTTTTTTTGCGATCATTCGACATCATCAACGCCCGATTGTAGACCAATTGCTCTGTCAATCATCTCGCTCAGCGTGCATGCGGGCGATGAGGAGTGCAAGGAGAGAGAATCGCCGGGTGAGTCAGACAGATTAACACACCCACACAGTCGTGCCACCGATCGCTATCAACCTGTATTGTTTTGCACGCCAAATACCACCCACATCTCATTGTCTTCGCTGCCTCCTTTGTGTCTCCCATTTCCAGTTTTTTTTTTTTTCCGTCTCCTACGTCAATTCTTTCACATTTAGCAATACAGCCATTGTATTTGCAACGACGGACACGGACACTTTCGGGGCACACACATCCCTTTCTGCAATCTTGATCCAAGCCCAAATGACGAATGTGCGGAATTGCCTTAATCGCTCTTGATGATGGTCAAATTTCCAACCGAGTACGTGTGAATCTGCTTCAACGTTCCGTCCCTCAACGGCATGTCACCCACGACCCCAGCCGTCCCCGCCGCAACGACCTTGCCATCATTGCCGCCCTTGAGCGGCTGACGGCCACGCAATTCCTCAACGGACGACGCGCCTTTAGCAAACGCATCGAAAAAGTCCATGCCGCCCGAACTGGTCTTTGCCTTGACGAGCGGCGGAACGGGGCGACGTGATGTGCTGGCAGACGGCGGGTCTCCTGGTGGCCGCTTTGGAGGTGGGTTGGTGTGTGGAGACGGTTTGGCTGTCGTTGGCTGGTACAGACGGGCGGTCACTGCGGCGGCATTGTCCGAGAGCGGTTGGGAAATGGCCGTGGCATCCGCTTTTGGGTCCATGGATGCCAGTTGTTCCCTGATCATGGTCATTTTGCGTTTATTGACTGCGTCGATTCGGGTACGGAACGATTCCGTGAAATTACTGCAAGTCACGGACAGGAGAATGTCAGAGACGGGCGATATTGGGTGTGAGGAATGGGAACGCACACTGGGTTGGATAAGCGCATGGACGCCTCGCGACCTTTGGGGTTTCCACTTTCCAAATCCTCTGTGGACGATTTCTTGGAGCCTGGGTTCGATACAACCGACGATTCTGAGAGCATACGGCGAGCCGGTTATCTTACATCTTGACCAACGCAAGAGCACCAATGCCTATACTGAAACATACCCCTGGTTGCAATCACTCCACCCCTACCGCCAATCGACGGCAAGGTTGTCTTGGTCAGCGTCGATGCTCGAATATTGCGCTCGGCATTGTGGAGCGCCGCATCAATCTCAACAACTGCCTCCTCTGCAGCTGCCGCGTTGCTTGACCGAGTCCCTAGTCCTGCGGCATTAGCTGTTGTGCGAGATCCTCGTCGTAAGTTACCTGAACTGCCAGTACGCTTGGATCTGCTGTCGAGAAGATTTCCGGTGCTCCCGCTCAGATTGGATTTGCTTCCGAGCAAGTTGGACCGACTCCCGCCCAGTTGAGAAGAGGTTTGCGGAGGAACCCGAGAGCTGTCGCCAGGCATTGCTGATTGTCGACGTAGCCCACTCGCTGCGGCAGAACCCAGCGTAGGGTCTCGCGAAAAGGCCTTGGAAGGACGGCGAGGAACTCCTGAGGGTGGGCGGACGGGGGCCAACGAGGCAGTAGATCGAGACAACCCACGGGTGAGTGTCGATGGCGGTGAGATTGACGATGCTGGATCCGTTGATGTTGTTGCCTCGCTGCCTCCTTGCAGTTGCGCGATCCGACTCATGCGGCGCGACCCAATATTGAGTGTGTCCATGCTTTTGCTGCTCGGCTCCATGACGACCAAGTCATCGTCCGATTTCGGGTCGCGCTGGTCGTCTGCGTCATTGATACGCTGGAAAGAACCCGAGCTGTTACTGGATCTGGACCCGAATGAGCCCTCTCTTGACAATGGCAGTATGTCGGATGAAGAGTTTGAGCCCGACGAGAGCAGGTTGGGGTTGGACGCATACTTTTTCGCATTCGATGCAGCGCCTGATGTGGCATCAAGAATGGCATGCGCGGGCTTGGGCTCTGGGTTATCACCATCACAGATACCATTTATGATGGCATTTTCGTCCATATCCATTGGGTCAGGTGCAGATGCACTTGCGTCCATGGAGACAAGGAGGACGAAGTCGACTTGGGATTTGCGATTGTCTTGGTGCCGTTTATTCGTATGGGCTGAGTTGCTTTGGGCTGAAATGCTATTGGTTACATGTACTCTAGCGGTAGTTCATCATGTCCTGAAGAGTATTTTCTGCTGCAGGCGAGACATGTGCTATTGGATCGGCTGCTTGTGAAAGCGCGACTGTAAGTGCGAACACCAACGTTTGGCGAGACAACATGAGATTTGTACCTATGACAGTCTCGCCAACGGGGCCGTCAATTTAAGATCGATAGTGATAAACACAGACACCCTTCAATTCGAATGCCCATATACGGTTGTATTCTGAGTATGGAAGAGGCGAAACATGCTGGTTGGATTGAGGATCACGATGCTGGGGACGCAAAGGATGAAGAGCATGCGTACATGGCCACATTTGAGTCTGGACAAACATTGAGCCCAGAGAACTGGTGGTGTACAGCCAAGTAAACAGGTTCGTCTCGCAATCCGAAAGGCAGCGAGCTAGGGGGTGGGGACATTGCGTTGGAATGGGCGCTCGACGACGTCGGCTTTCGTGAGGAAAGGCTGGAGTGGCGAACAAAAGTATATATATATATATATATATATATATATATGGGATTACTCCCAAGTCGCCAGACTTTTCAATGTAAAGATACACTTCAATTAACCCACTGCAATACACAAACCGACCATGGAACTCCCGCACATCGGCAAGCACTGCTCGGTCAAGACCTGCAACCTCAACGATTTCCTTCCATACACCTGCCCTGGATGTAAAGCCGTCTATTGCCACGACCACTGGAGGCACGCCGACCACGAGTGCAGCAACCCGCCCTCGGACCGCACCGTGCCCTCGTGCCCGCTGTGCAACCAAGTGGTTCCCATCCGGCAGGGCGACGACCCAAACCTGCGCGTCGACCAGCACATTGCCGCGGGCTGTCCCGTGACGGCGTCAAATGCTAGTAGGGCGCCGCCCTCGAAAAAGTGCTGCTACCGAGCGTGCGCCGCAAAGACAATGGTCCCCGTGCAGTGCAAGGCGTGCCACTTGACGTTTTGCTTGAAGCATCGGCTCGAGAGGGACCATGAGTGCAATCCGCCACCGCCGCCGACTGCCACTCAGGAGTTTGTGGGGAAGGTGAGTGCAAAGTTTGCGTCGCTTTCGCTGTCGGGGAATGCGAATGGAGCCGCATGTTCAGGGTCGTTGTCGTCCAAGACAGGTAAATCGAGCGCCGGGAAGAAGGACAAGTCGAAATCAAAGTCCAAGGACGACTGTACCATCATGTAGACAACTTGCCACCATCCTACACCATGTACTTTCAGTTTTCGTGCTTGCACATAGATTCCACCATGCACCCACGCAATGTACACAATCGCACTTTTCGTCTCTCATCGTGATGGCGGTTTATATGTTCCCACATCCAAGTCAATCACATCCACACAGTCGGCCAAAAACAACAAGAACAGTACAGGACAACCACCACACTCTTGCCAATCGCACCCTTACAACCGCTTTCACCATTGGTCCTCTCACAAGTGAATCTCTTGGGCGCACCTGACCCGCTCGGTGATTACAACGACCTGGTTCCTCAACTGGACCCATTCCGCCAACGAAAACGGCAGCTTGGCCAGCAACACGGACATGCGCTGGTCGTCAAACTTGTCGGCAAGCTTGGCAAACATGGCAAACACGGCAAACGGGCGGTCGGTTGCCAGCTCGGCGCGCATGTACCTGACCCGTGTCGCAGATTGTGGGCGAGTCGTGTACCTGTGCATACAGGGCAGTGCCTGTGTGAGATTGGTTGGGCGAGGACGAGAAAATCCGAGTATAGAGAAGCAGGTACTAACAGGATTTCGTTGATCACGGCAAGAAGCTTGTCAGCAATACTTTCGATGGCAAGCGGGGATGCATCGGCGGCGGTGCGGCCTTTGCTTGCATTGTACTCGAGAAGGGCAAGAATGAGGTCCTGCATTTTCACGAGGCGCGAAACCTATTGTCGAAGCGTGTACTTAGGGTCTAAGTGAGCTCATTGAATCCAACTCGGCACACAACAGCGACAACGTCGGGTGTACATGGCGACCCAAATCAGCAAAACACATTTCCATGGATGTCTCCTCTGGCCTCACAAGCACCTCGTGCGCGACACTCACCACGTACGACGAAGACGGCGGCAGCAAGCCACCATTCTCGCCGTTTCCACCAGTCCCTCCCGCACCAAACTGGACGTGTTCCAAATCGCCGTCGTCGTCGAGAATCTCGGACTGAATCATGGAGACGGTGCTCCACACATCATCGAGATTGGGCATGACAGGCATGGGAGTCAAGAGGGAACCGGATGTGTGTTGGCCGGGGGCGCGCGAGGAGACGAAAGCGGGCGTGAGAGAGCGGTGGATGGTGCCGTTGGTGGTTGGCCCACCATAGTTGTGGTTGTGGTTGTTATTGGTGCCCGAGTTGCCGGCGGTGTTGGAGTTGTGATTCGGGAGTTGGATCGAGGAGAGCGTCATGTCGGCTGGGTGGACAAGAAAGGACATGTCCGCGGCGTGGTCGCGGTGTTGCGGTTGGTAGTCGGCGGCGAAAGGAAAGTGGGAATGTTGGGGTTTGGCAGTCGAAGTGGAGCCAGAGCTGGTACCGATCGCGTAACGCTTGTTGTTCCCACCTTGGTGCAAGTGGCTGCTGGCGTGACGGGACGGAGCACTTGGGTTGCCAGTGGCGTGTACGCCGTTGAAGCTATTGCTGAAGCTCATGATGGACGCCGAATGGGCATAGTCATGATGATCCGAGCACTGGGACGCGACACCAGAGTCTGTGCGCTTGTTGGCGTTCGGCGGCGGTTGCTGGTGCTGCTGGTGATGTGGAGCATGGCCGGTTGAACTGGGCGTGGTCGAGTTGAGGCGGGCAAGTCTGGGTAGCGGCTGGGCCAAGGTGGAGTGTGACAGAGCGTGAGGGGTACGGGGACGGAGGGCAGCCCCAGCGGAAACATTCATGGTGGCCATGGTGTTGGTGTTGGATTGTGACGATAAACAACGGGCTCGCGGTGAAGAGAGCCGAGAGCAATGAGCCGTGAGCCAAGAGCGAGGTTGGTTGGCCGTTTATGTTGTGTGCGTGCGACGAGGACGCGCTCAGTCACGACTGCCGCTGCGTTCGGCCCGTGCACGTGGCGAGGAAAAAGTAGAGCCGAGCGAATGCGAATGCGGGTTTGGAGTTGAAAGTTTGAAGTTTGGAGTCGGGAGTCAGCCGTCGAGAGTGCGAATTCAATGGATTTACACCTCGCCTTTCACTTCGTTCGTACTCGATCAATTTTAACACAGAACAGTCAAAGACAAACAACCAAAGTGCGAAAACACACGTTGGAAAAACTGCAAAAAGGGACTTTCGATTCGAGCCGCAGCTGAACACAAACGTTGACGATAGCGACTCATTCTCCTTTTCTCACAACTGCATGGCGTCGGAGGACTCGCCCGCCGCCTTCTTGTCTCCGCCGCCCTCCAACCACTTTCTCGCCTCTGCCACCCTCCGGTGGGCCACCTCCTCAACGTCACCCGTGGCATCCCGGTTCCATCCCTGTGGCCCATTCAACCACTCAACAAACTTGGTCTGTCTGGCGACACGCTTCTGCTCGTCGTTTTCCATGGCACTTGCAGCCGAAACGGCCGGTGCCGTGATGCGCGCAAACGAGTCCTCGGTCAAGGCAATAAAGAACAAGCGATACGTGTTGATGCAAATCTTGAGCTGCAACCCGTCGTGCGCCAACACCCGGTCGGGCTTGTCCTTGTTGTGCGCCTGCACAACCTGTGCCACCTTGCGAATTGCGCGCGGCAAAAACGGGACCTTGGCCGCAACGTTGGCCGCCGTGGCCTGTGCCGCGGCTTGCTGGTACTGCTCGGCCATTGGGTCGGCCGACACGGACGTGGTGTACTGCTCCACGTATTCTGTCCACTTTTCCTCATCTCCGTTGATGAAATCTTGCGCGCCGAGCATTTGCACCGTGATTGACCGTGGACCCGAACCAACCAGTTGCAGTGCGGCCGCGCTGATGCCGCCGAGGTTGGCACCAAGAGCAGGCGACCCGGACCCATTGCCCGTGGGCAGCCCGGCACCTGGCATGTGCGGTGGCGTAAAGTGCAGCACGAACCGGAACAGGTGATCGTTGCCATTGCTCACATCGCCCAGCACCTCCTCCGCCTTGAGCCGCATGTGCATCTCCGTGTGCTGGCGATTGACGCCCGACGACAAGGATGGGTTGGCCGAGGTGGCCGTGGGCGAAAACAGCTTGATCAACTCGAGTGTCTGCTTGTCCGTCATGGTATCCTTGACCACCTTGAGCGCATTCTGCACCATCTTGTCCAAAAACAGCGCATGATGTGCCCACGTACCATACAGCCCACGCACATCCTCCTCGAACCGTGCCGCATCCAAATCGCCCGTCAGCAGCGAACGCAACATGCCCAACGTCCATGGATAGTACTCGAGCGGATGCTTGTGATGCTGCTCGTGTGCCGGCGCATCTGCGAGGCCCAAGTCAATGGCGACCGGGTTAATGGATCGGACAAGATGCCTGTTGCGCGACATGTCGGCGGCGCGCGACTTGAGCGACTCGAGGCGCGTGTAGATGGAGTGGATCAGGCGCAACACGAGGTAAATGTTGTTGTTGCCGAAACACGTCACGGACGAGGTGGGCTTGATGTGCTTGCGCGATGACCGCCGGCGCAACGCACCGCCACCTGTGGCGGCTCCACCCGACACACTTGTCGCCATGGAAGAATCGGCTAGGTCACCAAACATGAGTGCCTCCAAAAACGGGCGCAACTTGATAAACTGGACACTTGCCTCGTTGAGACCGGCAAGCAACTCAAACACGTCCACAACAACCTCCTTGTCGGCAAACCGCAGCTCCATGTCATGTTGCGCCGTGGGTGTGCCCCTTGCGCGCTTGTCCTTGCGCTCATTGTACGTGGTCTCAATCTCCGACAACAGCGACTTTGTCTGAAATTTGCGCGCGCTCTCCTTCATGGCCACGCCCTGGAAATCCAAGCTCTTGTAAAAATTCTTTGCGTCGGCCTCGCGCCACACCTTTGAAAACTCGCGCTTGAGTCGGCGCCACTCTTCGTCCTTTTGCTTGAGGCGGCGCAATACAAGCCCAACGGCCGCACCGGGCGACGTGTGCAGGGCCTCCATGACTGTGGCCGCGCCTTCAGCGTACAACTTCTTGACCACCTTCTCGAGCACGGTCGGATGCCGCGACCCGAGCCCCTTTGGCAAGGTGAATTTGGCGCGCTCTTCTTCGCGCATCGACTGCACCAGCTGGTGGATTGGCTCAAGCAAGCGGATGCTGCTTTGAATCGCCTCGACATACATGTCAAACTCATACCTGTCCTCTTCGGTCTTGCAAAACGCGTCCTCGTACGGGTTACGGCGCGCCGTTCCGCCATTGTCCTCTGGGTTCGTGTCCGAGTGCTGCGGCGGGTGTGAAATGTACTCGTCATTGAGAACAGACCGGCAAAGAGCGTCGCGGCCAGAGCACGTGCCCATGGGCACGTTTTTGCGAATCCGCCGGTACGACGGGCCAGGGTTGTCTGATTCCGTATGCTGGTTTCCCTTGAGGTTCATGATGGTTGTCCCGTCAATCGGCGTGAGCGCAGGGTCCATGTGCGCAATTTCTGGACGAAGCACGAGCGGCGGGTGCGGGGACGCGTGCAAGATGGAGTTGGCATTGGGGGTAGGTGCGGGCTGCACTGAACCATCGGGCCCTTCAATCAAACCCAGCATGAGACGAAACTGCCCATACAAGTCTGGTGCGCGCTGTGCCAAGAACGGGTCCACGCGGTCCATAAACTGGTCGCGTGTGAGCGCGCCTTGCGAGTACAATTCATGACCTTGAGCAGCTCAGCGTAAATGACAGGCGATCCTATGCGCTTCTTGATCTTGTCAAACAGCTCCATCTCGTCGCAGGGAGAAACCAATCTGCCAGACAGCGTTTGTGGGCCGGGCAGCATGCCACCCGTGGGAACCGCCAGACCTTGTGACCCTTCGCGCTTCTTTTTCGTGCTGGCCGATCCGCGGGAGCTTGCTTCAGCCTTGCGTTTCTTGGACCCAGAACCGTTGGTGTCCATTGATCCTGGTGGTGCACCAACTGCAGAAGGGTGTGGATGCTGTTGATGCTGCTGCTGTTGCCCAGGGTACCCAGACTGCGGGCGCGGCCCGCGGCTGCCATCGGGAAAGTGGTCGCCCATGGGCGGGAGCGACGAGGGCGTGGTTTGACGCTGGGCGTGTGAGGCTGGGTTTGCACCAGAAGCGGCCACGGGCGCCGATGAGGTGAGACGTGCGCCGCCTGGCGCGCCAGCATTTGAGGTGGTGTACGGGATTTGGCCAAAGGGTGCGCGGTTGGCAGCCTGCGCGGCGCCAAAGGCTGGACCGGCGAGCGGAAGGAATTGCTTGAATTCTTCAATGAGGTGAGGGGCGTCTTTGAGTAAGTCTTGGACACGAGCGTTGACCTGCGAAAAAAGGACAGAGATCGCAGTGAGGAGACATTCGGTTGCAACTCGAAAGCGTGAGTGAGACATGAGTACCTCCTCAACTGGACGTGTTTCCTTTTGGTAGTTGGTCAAGATTTCAAGGAACTGGCGGTATACTTCGGGTTGGCCGTGAAAGTGATTCTGTCAAGATAAGCAGTAACAAAAAAAAACGGGGAAAAAGGGTGAGGGCCATGTCATGGACGGGCAAAGTGAAACCATTGCAACCTTGAGCTTGTTGACATAAGTTATCGCCTGCCCGAAATCAACAGCGCCATTGCCAAGTGTCGCTGGTGCTGACACTCCAGCGGCGGCGACAGCAGGCGGTAACGCTGATGAGCTGGGTGGCGGCTGACTTGTTGGCGGCGGAAGCTGGCCAGTCATTCCAGCGCTCTGGTGGTGCTGTGCAGCCTGTCCTTGAGGGGTTGGGCCATGAGGCAATGCTGCGGTGGACGGCGGAGCAAATTGACTGACGGGCAACGGGAAGGGACGAGCCCCGGCTGGCGCGGTTGCGGGCGGCTGTTGTTGGTGAGCCGTCGGCGGGGCAACGACGGGCGGAAGGTATCCAACGGGCGAATGCGCATGCGAGTGCGAGTGCGAGTGTTGAGGGGAAGCAAGACCAGCTGCATCAGACGGACGGGTTGCTGCCATGGGCGGTCCGCTGGGACGAATCGGTGCAGACCCATGCCCAGATGATGGCAGGAGCGGGCGCAAAGGCTGAGACTGGGCATGACCATGAGTGCCACCTGCAATGGCGGCCACGGGCGGAAGTGCGTGCGAGGCTGTGGGAGCGGTAGACGGCTGGATGGGCTGTGGCGCGATCTGCGATGCGCGGTTAACGGGAGCGCTTGATGCTGTGTTGGTGTTTGCAGCGTTGGAAGTGGCAGTGGTGCACCGGGTGAAGCAGCTGGCGCGGAAGCAGGGGTTGCAGAAGGAGGAACCGCGGACGAGGTGGATGTTGATGACATGATGGTGCCCTGCGAGTTGTAGTTGACGAGGCCGTCGGGCGTGACGACGCGGACGGGGAGGTTGGGGTCGTTGGTGAGCTCGATGGAGAAGCCGGCGGGCAAGAAAGTGTTGAATCCCATGATGAGGCGCGGGTGGTCCTTGAAGAGCTGCGACACGCGCGAAATCACGTCGGTGGTGGAGATGTCGAGCGACTTGAACTCCTTCATGATGTCGAGGAAGCGCACATAGACGTCCGACTGGGTCGAGAACTGCGCCTTGACCTCCTCCAGGTAGCTGAGCGCGTCCGTCACGTTGAGCGGTCTCTGACCTTGGCCGTGGCCTTGCCCAGCGTCGGCAGGCGTCGCGCCGTCTTGATTCTCTTGTGCAGTGGTTGCTGTCGTCGCGGGAACGGCGGTACCTGCGCTTGTATTGGCACTGGCCAAGCTGGAGCTGGACGATGGCAATGATGATCCGAACACTTGGCCCTGCTGCTGCTGGCCTTGCTGCTGGCCCTGGCCCTGGCCCTGGCCCTGGCCTTGGCCTTGGCCTGGGGCGTTGGAGGACATCATTTTGCAGACTGGCGACGGGATAGCGGATGGACGGGTGAGACGAGTGACGGGGATGAGAGAGAAGAATGCGGAAAGAAAGTGATCATTGATCCGCTTGGGCTTAGTTGGCGAGAACGCGGGCAATCGCAATCGATTCGCTTGCTGCTGCCACATGTCGAAGGATGGAGTTTGACGAATGGGTTTATCGTATTTACATGCAAAGTGCACATCTTGTCCGAACCTTTGCATTGATCGTGTGTATGATCGGCAGCCCCTGATTCTACGCGACTTCTGGAAGCGTTCAGGACGACTTCACCCATTCTCGAATCGCGAGCGATTGTCGATCTCTCGTCATCTTGCCGATCCATCGATGTTTCTCCACCCGAAGAGAGCATGGGGGCTAGCCTTTCGAGTCTTTTTGTGCCTTTGTTGTTTGCAAGCTGGGGGATCTGCCTCATCATTTTCTTGCACCCTATTCTACATACATATGTACATGCATCACCCATGTAAATACATTGAAATATGTTCCATTCATAAGCCGAAACCAACGACCGCTGATACAGGATCCCCTGGTCGTTGAACACAATTGTAACGCCTCGGCCCCCAACCAACACACCGCCACACAGCCGATCAACAAGGGCCACCAACGAACGACAGACTCGGCATTTCCGCTCGCCAAGGGCAAGTATTGCGCATATGGTGGAAACCAGCAGTCGACGTGAAGAGGGTCTGCATCACATCAAAATCATCAAAACCAAGTGCGAACAGCTGGATTCTGTTTGGAAAAAGCTGCTCGCGATTTGACTTGGGGCGGTTTTGCGGCGTCGCCACTCGACTGCGAACGTTGGTCGCAGCTTGCCATTGGATACGGTCCGCGAACTGTGTATAGGTAGTGCCAACGAAAACCTTGAGTCGCTCAATTGCCGACTGGTGCATTCGAGGAACATAGTGGAAATCTCACGGCTGTTTCGTGCTTTGCGCTTTGTGATTGCGAGCCTGCGCTTGAGATCATAAACATTTGCCGTGATTCAAATACAGGGGCAGTCCCCTTTCTTTGGCAGAGTAAGGCACCGTCGAGTCCCAATTCCTTTGTCGTCCATTGACACTCCTCGGTTCGTCTGTGTGCCCGACCTCCCGACCTCGCCTGTATCTGCTCCTCCGCCGGTTCGTCCCCTTCTCGTTATTCACTCAACTCGCTCGCTCAAGCTCAAGGCTCCAAGTTGCACACAATCTTTAACAAGCCCTGTTCTGGACGTTTGTTCTTCTTAAGTTGCATTCCAATCCCATTTCATTTCCGTTTCCCACCCGATTGCGCCGGAATAACGGCATCCCATCCGCTAAAGGATTTCATTCCACAATTGCGATTTGTTGCCATGCTCGCTCACCCGGCACTCGCGGCGGCGGCAGCAGCAGCAGCAGCAACAACAGCAATTTCATCACCGTCTGCCCCTTCCACCTCCTCGCCTGCCCCCACTACCATGCACCAGCACCACCCATATGACCCTCACCACCCTCAACCGGCCCCTCGCCCAGGCCCGCATCCACTTTCACGCGACCTCAACCCGCACGACGGCCGCTCCTCGTCACATGGTCATGATCGCGACTTGGACCATGACCAAGACGGAGCCGATAATGACGAGGATGACGACAACGAAGAAGACGAGGACGAGGACGAGGATGAGGATAACCAAGACGACGAGCACGACCAAAGTCAGGCACAGAACCAGCAACAGAATGCCGGTGCCGGTACCAACGCCAGCCGATCACACGGAGGGGGAGGCGGAGGCGGAGGCGGTACCGGTACCGTGACCACAGGGCCAATCAGTCTGAGCACCCAGTCACCCAACACGGCCGCACGCCTGCACCTCGCCATCACCGTGTCCATCCCCGACTTTATCAAGAAGCTGTACCGAATGCTCGAGGAGTCAGAGTCGCGCGTGGAACAGGGTCCCGTGTGCTGGTGCCCCGACGGCTTGGCATTTGCTGTGCGCGACCCCACCACGTTTGCTCGCGACTACCTCCCGCGCATCTTCCGCCACAACAACTTTTCGTCCTTTGTGCGCCAGCTCAACAAGTACGGCTTCCGCAAGGCGTCTGCAAAGTCTCCCGCGCACGCCGCCTTGGCGACTCTGCTGGATCTTTGCCCATCCAAACTTTCAGCGCGATCGCCTCGACTTGCTCGAGTCCATCTCGCGCAAACCAGCTGCCTCTCAAATGCCTCGGCTCCAAGACACCCGCCAGTCCCAGGTCACAGTCCAGCCACAGTCCACCAGTCACAGCCACAGTCGCATGCCCACGCTCCGCAACAGTCACGGTCTTCCCAGCGCGCAAACTCATCAAATCCTCCCCCTGGGCAACCCGAGGACGCGCAAATGGACATCGATCAAATCCAACAACCAGTCGACCCCATTGCATCGTCTTTTCTTGCTCATTCCCACACCACTGCCCGTCCAAATGGCCCGCCTCCACCCCCCTTCCCGCCATCCCACGCACATCACCAGCCTCCGTACCACCCGCCGCCCTACCAACCCGACGCGCGCTACGCACACTCGCACCCGCAACCACCTCCCCAGCATGGCCATGGACACGGGCCACCGTCCATGCCAGCCTTTGGCCCACCGCCCGTCCCGCGCATCAACGACCACGGGCCCACCGTCCTTGAGCTTCAGGCACAGCTCGAGTCGCTCAATCGATACCAGCACGACGTGGAGCTATACCTTCGCCGCATGGACCGCAATTACCAGCTCATTTCAGAGGAAGTCACTGAATTGCGCAAAATGGTTGGCATGCAGGACGCGCTCTTGCGAGACGTGGCAGAGTCTGTGTTTCCACCAAAGGATCCAACCGCGCCTCGGTCAGCAAGCTCAGGCGATCCCTTGTTTGACCGCATGCAGTGGTACAGGTCACGGAAAATGCCCAGGGTGGACGACCCGCAACAGTACTATGCCGGTGGTCATTCCAGAGGCGGCGGCAACGGAGTTGATTCAAGGTTCTTCAGCAACAGCAGCAACTTCCACGGACACTCGACCAAGAGTCGGTTGCCCCTCGGCGAAGCTTCAACTGGACCTCGCCACGCGTACCTGCCCGCGCCACCTTCACACGGACCACATTCACCCATGGCGCCCGGACAAGCAAGCGACGACGAGTACACTGGTATGCCACCGTCCAACGGTCACGATGGGTACTACCCGCCAGCATCCACACACGGCGGGAGCGGCAGCTGGCGCCATTCGTACGGGCCGCCCGTGCCGCCAGGTTGGGACGATGGCAGTTCTGGCAACAACTCAAGCCCGCGTGGCCGACCGTTGATTGGATCCAGCGAGCACCGCGCATTGACGCGTGTCAAACGCGCGCACGAGTCGGACGCGCACTCGGGTCCGCATCATTATCAGCAGCAACGGCCATCGCGCCACCCGATGCACGAAGATGCCGACTATGTGCCCCTGCCGCCGCCGCCGCCGCGCCAGCATTCGCCACAAGCAAACACCCGCGACCGGGATCGCCACTCGCAACATCAGCAGCGATATGCGCAAGCGCGCGACGACCACCATCACGAGCAGCCCTTGGACGACCACACGGGGTCCCCACGCATCCACCACCGCGCGCGCCCATCGTCGGCATCCAATCAAATCAACAACAGTGCCAACACCAATCCAATTGCCGCAGCCCTTGCTCGGTCAAACATGTCTGTCGCATTTTCCGACACCAACTCGGACCTTCCCAATTCATCTGCAAACGGTGGGAAACAGTCCGGCCTTGGCACAACTGGCCCACCGGGTACTGGCGACGAGTGGTGCACACCGCCGCGCGTACTGCTTGTCGAGGATGATGCCATTTGTCGCAAGTTGTCAGGTAAATTATTGTCGATTTTCGGGTGTACGTTTGATGTGGCTCAGGACGGGCTGGCTGCCGTCAAGGCGGTCAATTCGGGGCAATATGACGTGGTCTTGATGGATATTGTCATGCCGAGGATGGATGGGGTGAGTGCAGCAAGTCAGATCCGGCAGTTCAATACTTGGTATGCTCCCAAACTTTGTTGTCTATCTACGTGGCCGAGGACTGACCAACTCGCCCATGCGACGATCACAGGACACCCATCGTTCCGGTGACTTCAAACATCTCGGAAGACGACCGCCTCACGTACCTAGCGCACGGAATGTCGGACGTCTTGCCAAAACCGTTTTCAAAGCTCGCGCTCAAGGCTGTGATTGAGCGATTCTGCGCCCATTTGCGTCAATCAACGAGCTCTGCCGCAGGTAACGGCAAGGTCGGGGACGTGCCTCGGACGCTCGGATCGTCCCGCATTGTCGAGCTCCCCGATGACCACGCAGGAGACGCGATGCCGCCGCCGCCCATGTCGGCCAGCAGTGCCAACAAGCAGACTCAACAGCCAATGTCGCGTGGCGGGAGTAATGACCGGGACCTCGGCCGGCAGGCTGGGAACAAGGATGTGATGCAGTTTGTCAACGGCGCCAGCTCCAGCCAATCCCAGCAGCAGCAAGCTCCACCGCCGGCGCAGTATCAGCAGCAGCAACAGCAACAACAGCAGCTGCAACAACAACCTAATGCGCGCCCGCTGATTAACCTCCAGCAGCCCCACTTGCCCGGACACATGTCGATCGATCCACCCATGCTCGGCGGCAACAACGTCGCAAAACTGCCCGGCATGCCCTCTCGCTTTGGTGTCGCCGCTGGCGACGACCACACGTCCAATGCGCGCCCGAGCAACCGGCAAATGCCCGTACCCCCGCCGCCACCGCCGGCCCAACAAGCGAGCTTGCACAACATCTCGCTCGGTCCGCAACCGAATGGGCTGCCTCCACTGTCCATGATGGGCAGCGGACCCGTGGGCACCAATGGGAGTAACCCCAACATGCCATTGGGATCCGACGAATCGTTCTCGGCCTCATCTGCCGCCGCGCCAGCAGTCAATGGCGTGCAATCGGACCCGAGCTCGACTGCGTCGTCGTCAGCCGTACAGCTCAACCTTGCGGGTATCGATTTTCCCGGCGTGTTCGATTCGCTTGTCGGCGCTGGCAAACGTACATTTTCGACCATGGAGGCCGTGGATGCACTGCTGGCAAGCAGCGTGAATGCCAGTGGGTTTGACGGGCTGGCAGGGCTTGGCGTGGGCGTGGATCCATTCGCAAGTGCGGCTTTGCCTGGAGCACATGAGCTGGGGCAGGCAGGGTATCCGCAGCAGCAGCAGCCCCAACAACAGCAACAGCAGTATACACAGCAACAGCAGCATATGCAAAAGAGGCAGCGGTTGGGATGAGGGTGCCCTTGTCATGTCTATTCATTCAGTCGATCGCACGTTATGGTTCGCTGTCTTGCACATGGTTTTTTACTTTCTCGCATTCATTCGTCCCACTTATTGCTTTACGTTCGTGTGCCATTCACCCCTCATCACTTGTGCAACCGTTTCTACTCTCCTGGCCGTCCTTTCCTCTCCAATTCCGTTTAATTCGTAATTTTCGCCATTCACGGCGATACACGTTCCCATCCCTGTATCGTCTGAGATCCTGGTTCGCACCCTCGTTCTTTCTTTTCTCTGTTGTTTTCCGCCTTTTTTGTTGATTCCTCAGTACCTATTCCTTGAATCATGCACATCTGCATACAGACATCATCGCTTCCAGTTTGCTTGACAAGCATGAAGCGTTTGGCACACTTGGTGCTTCATTTATTTTCCGGACTTATTTGTTTAGGCTTGATCAAAATTTTTTGCCATGGACACAATCGAGCTCGGCGGTGAACGGCGAGACACATTAGAATAATGAGCAAGAGTGCGAAAACAACGGAACCACACAACGGCCGAAAGGCGCGTGAACTCTCAAGAAAGCCATGTCGTGTAAGTATTGGTTCGTTACCCCCTCTTGTGCTACATAGGAAGTAACGAGCATATACAATATCAACATGTGCTGCCGCGATAAATCAAGTTGTGCACTGAAACAATTTGCTCGATGGTTCGTTTCGATCCTGAGAATCGGCTTCAGCGAGATGTTTTCTGGAGGGAATGGGCCGGTTGCTTGATGAACCTGTCTCAAGTGGTGGGGGAAAAGGCAGAAAGCTTCCTGACAAACAATAAGTGCCCGGGTAGTCAAAACTGACCAAAGAAAATATAGGGTGTAGTTAACAGCACTTGGGATAAACATAGGAATGTGCTAGATCGTGAGCTATGCCGGCACGTGCAAGCTTCCCATTAATGGGTTCGATGAAGAAGTTCGATGTGGATTCTGATCACCAAACGAAGAGACGATGCGATTCGGAGTATTTGCGTTGAATGACAAGCGTGAGTGTGCACGAAAGAGAGATTGAAGATGGACATGAAATGGATCGACCCACCGAGCCCAAAATACCTGAAGAAAAGCAAGAGGGTCTTCTCGTGTGTGTGCACAAAAACTTCGACGACTATGCAATTGGATTGCTGGATCCGCCCCTGCCAAGTCGGCTTGACCGACCAAGCCCGCCAAACGTGCAATCAAGGGAAGTGAGACAGGCTTACGAGAAAACTAGGGTCAGCGACATTCAATAAAGGCTGATATTGAGTGTCTTCCATAGCCCAGCAGTTCAAGCAGCAATGCCTCAAGACTCAAGGGAAGTGCCTTGACCTGGACTGGCGCACGATATGGCGTCTTGAGTTCCACTTGACGTGTGCGCGAACTTGGTCAGTCGGGTGCAGTCAAAGTTGGCAAATGCTCGGTCGGTAGGTCGGAACATTGTTTGGGGCAACGAACGCGTCCTCATCACATGCGAAATGCTGAAGGATGATTGAGAGATGACAGACACCAGGCACACACCATGGGAACAAAAAGGAAACGGGAATATTGAGAGATTGCTTCGAGTTTGTTACGACGGTAAGTATATCTGCTGTTCGCTTTAGAACAACTTCATTTGCTTCTCAGGCCAGGTAAATATGTACGAAGGCAGACGCTCCACCAATCGTCATATGTTCCGGAAATCAAAACGTCGTTGTCAACGGGTAGATCAAAAGTGTTTACGTCTGTTTTGGGTTTAATCATGAACCACTGTGATCTGTCACGCAAATGACGATAAGCAACAATCACTCAATGAAATCTTTGTAAATCTCCAATCATTACCATAATCCAAGTCTCCCAATCGTTTGCCATGCAGTTCACGATGACGCTCCATCTGCTGCTCCAGAACGACTCTGTCCCGCTTGATCCAGGCAACGCGTCCCCACCGCCACCAACAATGCCCACTTCGCCACCACTGGCCATCGACATCACGTCAACAACAGGAACTGCATGGATTATCATTGGCTGGTTGGCAGTACTGTCGATTGCTTTGGTGACCCTTTTGCAGCTTGGAAACAGAAAGGAAACACCTCCCGCCATTGGATTTTTTGTGTTCCTTGGATGGGCAGGGCCCTTTTCAATTCTGTACTTTCTGCCGTTAGACCTGACATCGGTTCGTTTCTCTCTGTGGCAGGGAGTGTGAACTCGCTCAGTTTACTGACTCTTCTCTGATTTCCTGTCTCCCATCTCTCCGGCACAGAGCAAATACCGGCAATGCGTCGAACATGCATCTTCATCCGCAGCGGCATCAGAATGCATCCCGCCACTCCTCTATTTGTCCTCAGACGACTTGCGCACCATCTGGCAGTCCATCTACTGGACCCTATTCTTCATAACCTGGTTTGCGATTCCGATTTTACAAACCTATTGTGATTCTGGTGGCTTCACTGCACTCCAGTCATTGCGCAAAGCATTACGATACAACGCTTGGTACTATGGAACGATTGGAATCGTTGCTCTGGTAACTCTTGCTTATGTGACTGTAGTCAACGGTCCGCCGAATTGGTATGGCCTTGGCGTGAATCTTTCGTTTCGCATGTCGTTTTTGTTCACCGTGACCAACCATTTGTACGACAGGCTTGCCCTCAAATCCATCGGCATGGCATTATCAAACGCATATGGTCTCATCTTACTCGTGCTTTGTCTGTCCTACGGCATCGTGGATGTCCCTCGCGAACTATGGCTCGCCGCTGATGTTCGGCGGTCGCTCACGATCCTCGAATATCGTGCTGTCCGATACCGGGACAACTTACAAGCCGCCACCCGCTCGCTCGAAAGCATCTATCGTGAAATCGCTGCACTCGACCGGACTGTGCCAGTGTCCGACCACGTCCGGCCATATGTCGATAAGCTCCTCATTCGACTGCCAGCCGAGCATCGTACTGCCACTGTTCCGACGTCATCGAGCACGTTCAATTTTTCAAGCTGGTTTTCCCGTGGGAACAACGGCGCAAGTCCGTCTGGACCACAACCCGGCTCTGTCACACTCAAGGCCTTGCAGCAGTTGCATCGGAGCTTGAAGATGGCCACGTTGGAGTACAATCGCCGCAAGTAGTACGTAACTCCCATGTCATCACCTCACCGCAGGCATCGGTTCTCAGGCTCATTACTTGGCGACTCATTGCGTCCGCGAACAGCAAATGGGATCACCTTGTCAAGTCGGCACTCTACTATCAGGACATTTTGGACAACGAAGACAACTCGGACGGCCGGTTCCACGTCATTGGCCGCTTTGTTCCGCCCTGGCAGCAACGTGCCGAATTCATTTGGTTCACATATCTCCGCGCGTGGACCCTGCGCGCTGTTTCCATCGTATGCGGCGTCATGTCGCTTGCTCTCGTGTGGAGCGAGGTGACAATGAGCATGGGCCTCTCTGTTCTCGCTCTCTTTACTCGCACTCACTCGTACACGGTCTTGCAAGCAGCCTGCATCACCGCGGTCGGGTACATGACCATCTGTACCTTTGTCCCATTGCTTTCGCTGCGCGTGTTTTCCGTACATCAGCTCGCTCCTGGCCACCATTCCGCGGTCCCGTCGCTTCTCTTCTTTGCGGCGCAAATGACACGATTCACCTTCCCCATGTGTTGGAACTTTGCCAATCTTGCCGAGGCAGACAATTTGGTCTTTTCCAAGGTTATGGGCACAGTGAACCTGGTGCCATTGTTGGGCGAAGGGTTCAACGATTGGGTTCCGATTTCGCTGGTCGTGTTGGCGTCCATGACATTGCTCAACGTCCACGGGCGGTTATTCAAATGCCTCAAGCTTGATACGGCGTATGTTGCATCAGAAGAGGAGGGTGACAGTGCGTCCAGTGATCGTGCCGATGGGCGACTCCTTTTGCAGCAAGCGCGGGCCTCACGTAGCACCCAAGTCGCCGAAATCGGCAACACACCCTTGTCGGCCGACCGCCAAGGCTTGTTGTCATCGAACCCAGGATCACCTCCCGTTGCCCCTGCGCCTGGCGTTCCAAACATTGCACCTATCCTTCCCGATGACGCATTTGTGCCTCTTGCGAAACGTGGTGCCCGCGGAGCTGCCCGTCACCATCAAACTCAAAATGTGCTCTCTGCTGCACGCGCAGTTTTGGAAGGGAACGCATCAGTATCTGCTGCTGGCAAGACCGTAGGTGCGACCGCGAACCAACCGGCAGAAGCTACCCTGTTCCCACCACCACCCCCTCCCGCTCAGCATTCGCCAAGTGTCTCGACCCGTTCCGTGCCCGTGTCCGCGGCACCGTCTGCCTCAGTTCGTGGCGTTTCGAATAGCGGAAGTTTGCGTTCAGTGGCTGCCGCTGCCGACCCTAAAGCCGCGCCGAAGCCGTCAAAAGGAATGTTTGATGACTTGTAAAGCCTCTGGGAATCAATTGAATTGTTCATGCACAAAGATACACACACTATATAATAGCGCTGACTCGACGGATTCATGGGACAGACAATTACCTGTCCCACCACTTGTGGTAAACGAAAGCCGATGAAACGAAAAGACAAAACGCAAACACAAAACTTCACAACTTATTGACAAGATGTTGGTACGACAAGAGGGGCAAAAGGTTTCGAGCCACAGGCACGGTGCAAGTGGAAACCAGAATAGACCCGTACGTCTTGCCTTGGCGGTCGATGCGCAACGAGGACAAACCGCCTCCACCCAAGCACGTTGTGAGAACAAAATTGAGGGCTGACGACCCAGGAAGCAGGTAGCGGGTGACGTTGCCTTCAAGTAAATGTGCAAAATGGGATGCAACGACCTTGAATGTATGGTATGAGTATGAAATGAGGTCAGTATACAATGACATTCCTTGCAGCGAAACAATTCCTTGACGTACGTCTGCTGTCAATGCCTGGACCAAGTAAGGGTAAAACTCGGAGCGTCGAGCAAGTACACCGATGTTGCAGTTGTCGCCCTTATCACCTGTTGAGCGAACGGAAAAAGACAAGAATTGGGTCATAATGTAAGAGACGGTCATATCCAGCAGAATTGACAAAACAAGGACGTAAGCACCTGATCGAGCAACTGCGAGACAAATGAGGGGGACAGCTACCACGTCCCAAGACGAAAGCGCAGGGGGTTCGTATGGAATTGAGGTTCGCACCACAGCATTGGAGACTGAAGTGCTTGGGAAGACAACCTTGACTGGCGAACTGCAACCAACAATCACTTGGGCCGGAGCAAGAGTATCCTTCGGGATCAGCGCTGAAATGTGGCGAAGCTGTCGAGTGGGAATGGGGCGACCAGAGCCTGCGCCAGTGATACCCGGAGCCATTGAGGTAGCCGACTAGATGAAATGACATGATGAACTTGAATCAATACGATCGTCATGAAAGATGCCCCAAAACAAATCTGGACGGACTGGTGCGAGCTCCATAGCAAGAACACCCAATGCACGCCGATCTGGATGGCTGGCCGTGATGCGCAGCACAACTTCATGTGGGATATCGTCTGAGGCACGCGCATGAGGTCCAAGGACCGCGTCAACACCCAAGCACTCGAGTCGATAAGCTGAAATCGGCTCTTTGATTTGCGCGATGCGTGGGAGTAAGCGGTTGACCCGCTGGATGATGGCATTTCCGGTTGCAAGGGCCTTTCCCCGTGAGTCGTAGCCGGCCAAAAACAGCTCGGACGTAACTACGTAAGGACCATGCGTAATGAGAGACACTTTGAGAGTATTCGGCGGTGGGCGACCACGTGCTCCAGTGACCTTAACAAGGTCGTGGTCCACTTGAGTCAGAGTCACGCTGGTGAGGTCCAAGATAACGTCTGGTAGGAGATAGTTTGCGGGGTCAAGCACTTCGTAGCACATTTGCTCACCAACAGTGAGCCGAGTCACGCATCCACCCGTTTTCGCCAGTTTGGTGATGTGCGCATCACCATTTGGGGAAACCAGTGCAATCGGATAGCCCATGTTGGACCAGCCGGCGCTAGACGAGCTGCTGGAACGCATCCCATCGGTAAAGTTGCCACCTGTAGCCTGGGTACCACACTCGAGGATGTGTCCGATGAGTGAACCTGCCGCGAGCTGATCAAAATCGCGAGGGGACCACCCAAAGCGATGAATGAGTGGGCTAAGGACCAACGCAGAGTCCACGCAACGGCCAGTGACAACAATGTCAGCACCCGCGTCCAGGGCGGCGACGATCGGGAAAGCTCCAAGGTACGCGTTGGCAGCCGTTACGTCTTGCAAGCGGGAGGGCAATCTGTCACTGTCGTCCTGGACCTTGGCATTTGTCGGTGAAAAGGGCTTGAGGTGGCTTAGATTGCCGGACGCGAGATTGTCCATGAGATTGTCGCCAACCACAGCTGCGACAGTGATGCTGAGGTCGGCCTTGCGAATGAGATCCTCAATGAGATTCTTGAGCCCGATTGGGTCGAGGCCGCCAGCGTTGGTGATGATTTTGGTGCGAGTGCTTGCGATAGCGGGCAAGAGTGGCGCCACGACGCGTTGGGCAAATTCCTCAATGAAGCCAGACTTGCCGGCAGCCTTGCGCTTGGCGAGGAGGCCCATGGTGACCTCTGCGAGCAGGTCAAGGGCCAAAAAGTCGAGCGAGCCATGGCCCAAGAGCAGTTGCGCGGCAGCTGCTGGCGAGTCGCCCCAGAAGGCGGATGCGCATCCGATAGAGACTTGAGCGCTGGGAGCCTTGTCGAGCATCATGGTGCCGAAAACGTCGGTTGCCGCCGTGTCATTCATGACCGATAACTTATTTGATCGTGGTATGTATTGATTGCGATTGTGTGCCCATCATGGTAAACACCGTCTCTCCTGAGTGCTGACGATTGTGGGCCTTATTAAGCTTTGGGTCTTGGATTTTGAAAAAAAAAAAAAAAAAAAAAGTCTCATAGGACTCAAATCACGTGCCGGCGCCACCAGACCCACACAGCCGGCACCGCCATCGTCATCGTCATTGGCCGTCACGGCCGTGGATATACTGTACATGATACCGTAAGAATCCCAAAGACTCTCAAAGCAAACGCAACGCTCAAGGCCCACACCCCCACACTCACAATGGACACGGAACGCCGCCGCGAGGAGCTCGAAAAGAAGCGCCAAAAGCTCGCCGAGCTGCGCCGCGCCCGCGAGGAACGCCGCACTGCCTCGACCGCCTCCGTCGCCACCTCGGCAACCTCCACCGCACCCTCGGGCCTGTCGACGGGCACGGCTTCCTCGTCCATTGATTTCGCCCCTGGCTCTGGCTCCGTCTCTGTCTCTGCTCCAATTGCCCGACGCCCTGATTTGGATGCGCTTGTCTCCTCGCTCCTTGATCGCCCAGCGTCGGCCTCGTCACGGTCGCCCGCTCTGTCAACCACCACCTCGGAGCAGCAGCACTCGCACATTCACCACTCGCCGCTCTCGTCCATTGCATCCTCGCCCATTCGCCCCGCGTCTGCTGCTTCTGAGTCGGCATCTGCCTCTGCTCATGCGTTGGGAACCACTAGCGCCACCCCCTTGATTCAAGCGACCACCGTTGCTCAACTGGACAATGGCGTACAATCTGTACCACCAGCAAAGTTCGTGTCTACATCCTTCAATTTCAGCTCCCGACCGTCGGGTACTCATTCGCCTCACGTACCATCACGTTGGCAATTGACAATTTTGCTTCTTTTCATTGTCTCCTACTCAGGCCGTCCCTTTCTTTGCAACCTTCCGACATTGTAATCCTTGACTTGCCTCCCGTCGTTCGTTTCTCTCCATGCTCTTGTGAACGTCGTCTCGTGAGCAATTCCATTCTTACGACGCAATCATGGATCGCTTCGCGTCGCAGGAACGTGTGCTTTATTCCAAGGAAATGCAAACCGACGACATTGAAATTCAGACCCAAGACGATCACGACTTTCCCCTTCACAGTCGCGAGCGAGCCGCTTCTGCCTCCACAAATGCGGCCGCAACTTCCACTTCGCAAATTGCGGATCTCGCCCAAGCAGAGACAGCCTCTGCCCCAGCACCCGTAACCCTGACTGAGGATGACATTCGCCAGTTGATTTCGTCAACCGAGTTCTCATCTTTTGTTGACAGTTCCTCACGCTTGATGGAAAAGGCGTTGACCGTTGCCGAACAGTTTGACTTTTTGCGTGACTACACCATTGACTCCGAAAGAACTGGGTTCGTTCAGCTTACCGTTTCTGCATTGCTCTTGATCTCTTTGCAATTGCGTTAACTGGGAGCCTTTATGCTCATTATGTCCAGAGGTGAAACGGATCTTGCTCCCGCCAAGTTTGTGACGACTTTTAATCACGACCAGTTCACCAAGGGAAGGACAATTTCGTCGCTCAGCTGGAACCCAAGGGTATGTCTCGGCTTGGTATTGTCCGTCCTGCTTTCATAAGAGACCGAGACTCATTTCAGCACGTTTGCAAATAGTTTCCCGAGCTGTTTGCTGCCGCGTATACCAAGTCGGTACTCCCAACGACCGAGTCGGATGGTCTCGTTCTCGTTTGGAACCTCCTCATGCCCACACGTCCTGAATTCGTCCTCACATGCCAATCCGAGGTTCGCACCATTCGGTTCTCCGACTTTCACCCACACCTTATCATTGGCGGAACGTACTCGGGACAAGTGGCCCTGTGGGATACCCGCTCAAAGTCGCGCAACCCTGTGCTCAAGACGCCCTTGTCTGCGTCGGGCCACACGCACCCAGTGACCTGCTGTGCCCTCGTCGGAACCGAGCACGCCCACCAGCTTCTCACCTCGGCTTCCGACGGCACCATCTGCACGTGGCAGCTCGATATGCTCGCACAACCTCAAGAAATTCTCGAGCTCAACATTCCTCCCGCGTTCGCGCTCATGAGCCGAGAGGCATCCAATTCACGCAGCAACCTTATCGCATTTCCCTCAGTTGCGGCATCAGCCCCCGGTGAAGTCGGACTCACGTGCTTTGCTCTGCCACCCAATGAAACGGCGTCCTTGTGGATTGGGACTGAACACGGCACCGTATATCACGTCTCGCGTTACGACCGTGCCACGTCCAAGGCCGGAGTCGTTGATCACTATGCCGGTCACTCGGCTCCCGTCACTGCTCTCGCTTTCCATTCAGATCACGCAGGATCTTTCTCGGACCTCTTTTTGACTTGCAGCATGGATTGGACAATCAAGTTATGGCGGATCCGGAAGGCAGGAGCCGCAACCGCGACGGCGCCCACCGCGCTCAGCACCTCCACAACCGTACCCATTTCTGGCACTTTATCGTCAACCAGCATGAACGCGCCTGTTGCCCCACTGTTTTCCTTTTTGGACGTGGGGGATTACGTGTTTGACGTTGCGTGGTCCCCAGTACACCCAGCCGTGTTTGCCTCGGTCGACGGATCTGGGCATTTGGACTTGTGGAATTTGAACCAAGACACGGAATTGTACGTGTCACGAATCCGCGTGGCGCATCGTGCACTCAACAAGGTGAGCTTTTCCAAGGATGGTCGGCGTCTTCTTGTGGGTAGTGCCGATGGACAAGTGTACCAGTATGACCTCGCCGATCACTTTTTGCCGCATGACGATGACTGGATCAAGTTCCAGCAAGCACTTGTCGAGATGGAGGCGCTCGAGAATGAGCGGCGGTCCGCACATGGATCGGCCGCGGCGTGGTAAAATGAAATCTGATGCGTGTTTTGCCCCGGTTTCGTTCCTTTGACGGTGGTTGTGTGCGGTGCTGGCCATGTGTCGATATTTTATGTAGAAACGAATTAAATGCATACAATTTTCAAATCACTCTCCTCATTCTTCCCGTATCCACACTGCCAACCTAGAATGCGCCCACTTGTACCTTTACATCATGGAATCAATGAGCGAGTCACGCATATCGGTAACGATGGCCTGGCTTCCTGCATCGTGGAGCTTGTAGATGGACTCGATGACAGACATTTCGGTACCGGTGGTGGCATAGCCGACAAAAGCAGAGTAATCGTTGACAATCAAGCCACCGCCGAGGACATCGGAACCGCGGTTGACGGTACCCGCCTATAAGAGAAAAAACAGGCAAGCATCGCTGGACTCGTCAGATTCTTGGACCGCGTAATGAGGATTTGAGGGAGGATGGATGAATGACAAAAGGACGTACGACAAGTGGGACTTGCAACAGAGAGGCGAGCTCTTCAAGATCTTGGACTGATGTGCGGGGATGAACCATGCCTCCCTGGTTGGAGATGACGGCGTAGGAGCCAACGAGAACATTGTCGGCAACCGTGTGGCGGAACACCTCAACCTTGAGCACATCGGCAATCAGCTCCTCTGTTTCGCGGTCAATGTCTGGGTGGACGAGGGCAACATAGTCGTTGCAGGCGATCACGTTGCCCAAGGCAGACAAGCGCTCATCGGCGCGCTGAACAGCCACGGCATCTGGCAACGAGTTTCGCAAGTGTTGAAGCTCTTGATCCGTGCACGTGTTTGGAACCAAAAGGCCGTGGCGGTTGCCAGCCGTGAGGCGGCCGACAATGCGAGTGCCGGCAATGGACGTGTGGACAACAGGGATGACGTCACCGAGTTCGGCCTCAAAGACCGAGTAGAAGTTTTCCGATCCGCCAATGGACACGAGACAATACGAATTGGTGAGGCGCGCAAAGACGCCAATGTCGTCCGAGTTTTCGAATTGCGCGCGGACGGCCATGGTAGTGGTAAGTGGAGTGTGTCGTTGAGGTTGGACGTTGTGTCAGAGTACGCTCTGTATGATGTGCAGCAGTCGGGTAGAATGGAGGAGGTGAGTGGGACGGTCGGTGCAGGCATTTGAGGTGACGGTGTCCGGCGGCAAGTGGCATTGCGTTGCGTAGAAACATGGTCGTGGTGGACATACATGGAATGACAAATGTGCCGGTGTTGGTATCAGTGACGATGGCTGGTTGAATGATTCAACTCAATTTCCATTTCAAGTGGTTCGTGTCTGTGTCTGGCCTGACAAGGCCGTCATGGTCGATTGAGTCAGCAAGGATGGGATGGTCAGCGCAACTGACTCAAGACACGCCGTGTTTGGATCCGCCCGCCTGGTGTCATGTGATGCGTATCACGGATGACGACGCACTGTGCCGATCACGGCCGCAGCGAGCGTAGGGTAAGATGAGCAGAGCGACAAAAAATAGATAATTCACTGCAGCAACACCCAAATCAATATCGATGAATGGAATGGACTATGTGCATTCGGTAACCACTCGCTATCGCTAGGCTTTGACTGCTCGAGCTCGCCCACGGCGCCCTTTTTTATCACATCCTCCAATGCCGTCATCAGTCATCATGCACACACCTGACAGTTACACCGTTCCCAGCGTCCGCGGTAGCGCACATTTTGGTATTGGCCCCAACGCATTCACTGCTTTCTCGGAACGTGGACAAGGTTGGGAAAAGATCGGTGCCGTGGCCTACTATGTCGCTCTCGTCTTCACCGTTCTGGCGTGTCTCATCTCCTTCCGCTCCATGACCCGGCACCTGCTCGCGTACCGACGACCGCACGTACAGCGGCAAATCCTTCGAATCTTTTGGATGGTTCCCATTTACGCCATTTCGTCTCTCATGAGCTTGCGCAACAAGGACGCTGCAGAATACATCGAGGCGGTTCGAGACTTGTATGAGGCTTTCGTCCTGTACCTCTTTTTCAACTTACTCGTCGAGTACCTCGGCGGTGAACGTGCCATTCACTCCTTGCTACTGGGCCGCGCACCGACTCCTCACATGTTTCCCGTCTCCCTCTTCTCCCGGAGCTGGGACGTCGCAAATCCTCGAGTATTCCTGTCCATCAAGCGCGGCATTCTGCAATTCGTCGTCTTCAAGCCCATCTTTGCTGCACTTACACTCGCTTTAAAGCGCAACGATGCATTTCAAGAAGGCTTCATCTCCCTCACCTCTGCCTACGTTTGGGTCTCCATCCTCTACAACATCTCAGTCTCTTGGAGTTTGTATTGTTTGGTCATCTTCTTTATGACCTGCGTGCACGACTTGCGCCCTTTTCGGTACACCCGGACGAGTCTGCGAGTCAACATGCTTCCAGAGCATACGCTCACCAATTTCTTTGCGTGCCTTGCCATTCTCCAGGCCTTTGCCAAAGTTTCTATGTATCAAAGCCGTGCTCTTTTTCTCGTTTTGGCAAGGCGTCGTCGTATCGATTCTCGTGTATGCAAGGGTTATCCAAGAATGTATGTCGCGTTTTTCGTCCCGCGGTCTTGTATCCTGTTTTCGTGTCCACTGACACGTCCTATTGCAAACTGGGTATTGATGACGCATCTAGCGGGGGACTATTCAACCGACAACATCTCGCTCGCCTTGCAAGACTTCCTCATTTGTGTTGAGATGGCTGCTGCTGCATGGGCACATGAGATAGCCTTTTCACCAACCGATTACGTCCCTCAACATGGACTGCGCTGCGCTCGGCTCAAGTTCAAGTTTGCCCTGCGAGACGCGTTGGGCATCGCCGATATTGCCCGCGACTTTGTCCACACGTTGCAAGGCACACGTTTCTTTGCTCTCTCTGCTGCAGACAATTTACTTGACCAATTCGGAAGCCACAGAAGGCCCCAATGGTGGGAACGTGTCTTATCCAAAGCAGGATATCGTCGGCGCTTTCGCGGATCACTGCCAGTCTTTACTGATAGCGATCACAACAGTTTCCTTGCTGACGAGGATGCTGCTTTGTTGGACAATGTGGATGGTGATCAAGAAGGATATGGTGCCCAGTCCCACACACTTGCAGAAATTGACTTTGCTTTGGATGGACAGGATGAAGATCTGTACCAGTTTGTGAAGTCAACCATCCCACAAGGAGATACCTGCTACCCAGTGCTTGAGGATGATGTGAACCCAATTGACTTTGTTCCCCCAAGTACTCCCACCCTGTTACCTCATTCTCATGCTTCTTTCCCAATTTCACATCCCAGCCCCAGGCGCTTTTCTGGGCGTCGGGCTTCCATTGAGCCAGTTCCACATCCTTATGTTGTCCCATTACCATCAAGCAGTCCTGTACCATCTGGCGCATTTATTCGCCAGACTGTTTCCCCTGGTCCAGAGCCAAAGGTTAACAATCCATTATGATCTCTTTGCTGTTGGCTCATGTAAAACTATCACTAGCAGTGCTCTCTATTTGTGCAAGTGTCAAGTTGATACATATGTTTTTTTTTTTTTTTTTTTGCTACATGACTGCATGTATTGTGGGCTACAACCAACTCACAAGCTTCAAAAAGGAGGAAGCAAGAAGGAAGAGACCAGAACACAACTGCTACAAATGAGCATCACAAGCGAGCATCAGGCACCAGACTGTGTGTGGCTGCACCTGTGTCCATATGTGCAACTGCTCCAGGGCTCTGCAGCGCACAGCGACCCCAAGGACGACTCAGACACCTCCAGCATTGGCAACAACAACGATGGCATACAGAATGATAGCGAACCTGCCATTTTCTCCTCAGCTCCTGTTGTGACCCGTACCATGCCCACCCGAGTAGGAAAACGCGACCTTGATTGTTATGATGGGTTGCTGCAACCTGCAACTGACGCACACACATCCAAAATGGGTTTTGGCGCTCACTGCCTGCAGCACGGCCTAGAGATGTATGCCGCCTCCCACTGGTGTCAGCCAGCTCAACCAGGCTGGAACTCTATGCTGTTTGTGCCCTTGCAGCGTATCTCCCACTGCATTCCTGAGTCCGGTTACAATCAGACTCGTCAGCAACTTGCATGCTTGTCACGATCACTCTTGCTCAACCCCAACCGGCCCTCCCTTCCGCTTGACTAGCTTCCCCATTGTTTGACCTTCTCCTGGTACTTTGCACCATCACTTGTCGCTGTCAATTGCAGATTACCATGGTGAAGGTGAAAGGTCACTCTGGCGACAAGAACAATGACAAAGCCGACTGACTCAATGCACAAGGAGCTGCACTTGACCAAGCATGTAGTTTCTCCAGAGCGTTTCTTGCAACCATTGACTTTGGGCTGGGCTCCACAATAGCATGCTGCACTTGACCGGCATTACTGCGTTCGCCAATGCAGCTGTCAAACAGGGAGTTCGCACAAAACATGTAATCAGCGCCTTGGAGACCATCGACCCGCGCGCCTACAAGTCCTCAGAGGAGTTTGTGCAGGGGCTGCAATCAGTCGCGGCGGCCATTGCGCACATTGACAAGAAAAAGGGCTCCGACCCCCTCGATCCAGGCACGCTCGCATCCATCGAGAAGGGACTGTACGCGGCCATTGGTGACACGCCAAAATTTTCCCAATTTTATGTTGATCTCGCGCGCGCACGCTCAGATGGTGCCGCCATCACTGCGCATGGCATCTCCCAAATTTTTGAGAAGGCGCTGTTTAAGCTGCACCCAGGCGAGCGCGAATTGCATTGGGAGCGCCTGTTTGGCGCTAACGCGCCCACCGCCAGGCCCCAATACCAGCACTTGTCGTCTGCCGGCTCAGCGCCCTCGCGCGCCTTGTCATTGTTGTCCGGCTCTCGTCCGCCGCCCAACCCGCAGCGCATCCTGTCTTTTTTTTTTTTTTTTAAATACAAGCAGCCTATGTACTGAGGGAGATCTAACCATTGATACACAAAGACACAAGCTCATACACACAAACACACAACTCCTTGGACTTGGCACTTGGGTACTTGCTTGGGGCCTTGGACCTTTGGCTTGATTCTGGCCTTGTACAACCACCAACAGAGGGTGGGCAAAGCAAGAATGCAAGCAATGCAGGTGCAGGGGCTGGAAGGCCAGGGGACAGAAGGAGGCAATGTGGAGCAGAGACCAAGCAGCCACATGTGCACCAGATGACTTGGGTGGGGTTCGAACCCACAACCTTCGCCTTGCAAGGCGGGAGTGTTGCCACTATGCCAAAACCACTGGCAGCGCGTCCTGTCTCAGCAGTTCAAGCTTAATAACTTTGACGCCTGTTGCTGGCGGTGCTGGACGAAGCACTGCAAGAACAAGCGCCCGCCAGGCGACCGCTCATGCTTACTCGCAGAGCACAAGACTGCCACTTGCGACAACTGCGGCTGGACCGGCCATGTTCCGCAGCTCTGCAACATGCCAAAGAACCTGGTGTGGTCCACGGTCAAGCGCATTGCTGCCGAAGGAGGTCGTGTCCCTGGCCCAGCGTGCGCCCTGGCCATGGGTGCAACTCAACGTGCTGCCGACCGTGCCCCGCAAGACGGGCATGACCGCTGCGGCCAGCGCGCTGGCGATGCTGTTGCGTATTTGGCTGGCCAGCACAACGCTGTTGCCTGTGACGAGGTACTTGTTGCCTCCCTGCACAACGGGCACTCTGATTGGTGTGTTGACAGTGGTTGCTCGCGCCACATGACCCTGTTTAGGAGTGACTTTGTCGATCTGACCCTGCTCGCCGCTGAGTGCAAGATCTCTGTTGCCAACAAGAGTTTCGTGTCTGCCACACACATTGGGACAGTCAAGCTTCCCCTAGGGTCTGATCACCCACCAATCTACTTGTTCAATGTCCTCCTTGTGCCTTGTTTGGCCACCCGCTTGCTCTCCCCGCAACTCGTCACTGTTGTGTATCCCCGTATCCAATTCTCTACTTTCATCGGAATTCAGTACATTGTGATTCATGCTCCTGATTGCCGCCCGAGGTTGCCTCCCGTGCTCCAGCCGGACTCTGTCCCGGCCCACTGCGTGTGTGACAACATCACCCTGCCACGCTTCCCGCTTGTTGCCCAGGGTGGTCTTTGGTTCCTCCCTATGGCTGCCATGCTGCGGAAGTGGGGCTGCCTGTGTGCAACGGGGCCTCTGTGCTCCTTGTGCTCTTGCAGGATGCTGCTGCTGCTGGTGTGTACGCTGGTGGCTTGCGCGATGTTGATACTTGGGAGCCGTTTGCGCTTGGCAGCAACAACTCTATCGCCATGGCCTACGTTGCCTCACACGGTGCTGACTACATGTTTTGTGCGAACTCCCTGTTTGACAGCCGCATTGGCAAACTCAGTGAGGTCTACCAGACCGACTTTGAACGTGCATTTGAGTTGGCATACACTGCGGCGGCAGATTCCACCGCGGATCCTGTGTCAGGGTCGCTGTCCGCTGACTGCCTGCTCCAGCTCCACATTGCTTACAACCACATCTCTGGACTGTTGTGGACGATGCTTTGCAAGTTGCTCGGCCTGCACCCACACACCGTTGATTGCCACACGTGTGGCCTGGCCTAGCGACTCAGCAGTGCACATTTGCTGCATCGCAGTTCCTCAGATCAACTGAACCACTCCAACGTTTGTTCATCGACCTCAACATTGTCGCTCGATTTGGTGATGGCGGCGTCCAACACTTGCTTGTTGTGCTTGACGATTACTCCGATTTTTGTGCCATTGTCCCAATCCCTGACAAGTCTGATTCCGTCTTCCGTGCTTCGTCTCGCTTGTGACACTCTGGGAGTGTCGCACTTTGCGCTGCCTGCAGGCCATCCAACACGACCATGGCACAGAGTTTGTCAACGCCCAGTTCGACAGGTGGCTCGCTGAGCGCAATGTCCGCGCTACTTGTCGCTTGCTTGCCACCACCAGGCAAATGGACACATTGAGCGTCTCAATCGGCACATCAATGAGCGTGCGCGTGCCCACCTGCTCCACCTGGACGGCCTTGTTTTTTTTTTTTTGGATCACTACCACATGTATTGAAGCTGAAAACCAACACAGAAGTCTTGAAAGAGGGTACAAGAGCAGGAAGGCCACAGATCCAAGACACTCAACAGATGACAAGAGCAAGCAGAGAAAATGGCAAGCAACTGGTGGTAGGGGCACTTGGCCATGGGGACAACAGAGAGGGTAAGTGGAGAAGAGAGAGAGAAAGAGAGAAAGAGAGAGAGAGAGGAGAGAGAGAGAGAGAGAGAGAGAGAGAGGAGAAGAAGAAGAAGAAGAAGTAAGCAGACGGAAAGTAACAGGGTCTGAGGTCGACATTCAACCACACCACAGATGCACACAATGAACAGCATGCAACAAAGAACCAAGACAGTTCGAAGTCAAATAAAGGGAAGCAGAGCCAACACAATGGTGAGCATACAAGGACAAGGGAAGGTTACACCATACGCGCAGAGGTAGAAGTTGGAGAGAGCAAGGGGACAAAAACAGAATGTGTACCCGACTGTACCCCGACACGGGTAGCAAAGCATTGCTGTGAGTGTCCAAACCCAAACCTGGGGGTTGAGAGCCCTGGGAAGGTGCCGTGGAATCGCCATTCGCCAAAGGAAACCGGTGCATGCGAGACTGATGAGGAGCCAACGAGGGGTGGGCAGCCAGTGTGGCACTCGTAGATGTAATGTGCGGCAACGAGCGCAAGGTTCATGGGCGACTGATGGGCCACTGGGGCGCCTGCCTCCTGACAGTGGGGACATTGACAGGGCTGCCGGGCCCAAGCGGGTTTTCTGGCATGCGTTGCTCGATCGGTCCAACAAGCCTGCAACGCTCCTTCCACAGCACAGTTTGGATGGTCGTAGACGCGATTGAGACAATTCGCGCGAGGATAGATACGAGGTTGGGAAATTGTTGTCTCAGGCGCACCTCAACTACGCATGCTGCAGTTGCCCGTAGTTTGGCTGGATCCATTAGCCGCTCGACGAGTGTCTTTGCTGCCGCTTGGTGTGCCGTCATCCTGTGGCGCCGTAGCAGCTCCACAACTTGTTCGTGCACATCCAATCGGCATGTCAGAGTATGTTGGCAAGTGTGCGACACCTGAGCCAATGCCGCTGATCGTCAAGAGCACCGCAGAGCACACAATTTGGGGACGGCACCGCTCTGGCCAATATTTGTGGAGTTGAGCGCGAGTTGGCAAGCGACTCGTCAAAACCTTGATGCGGAACGTGACCGATGCGTCGTCGGCAAACGACGCGGACATGGCTGATGCCTTGCGACCATTGCGAATGGCCCCGTCAAACACCATCAGGTCAGGCTGCCCGACCAACTTGAGCATATACAAGTACAAATTGACGCGGGATTGCATCTGTGCTTGTCGCCGAATTGCGCAGCCCACCTGCGCATGCACCAGCTCATGACCTACCTGCACCAGCGCACCGAAGTCAATTGCGCCCAGAAACCGTGGCGAAAAGGCGTACATCTCACGGCAATTTGTACCACAACGGGCAAGCTCGTCAGCCTTCTCGTTCCCTGCATTCCCATCATGGCCCTTGACTTTCACGAGATCCAGTACGAGCTTCTTTTCCTTGACCAGTGCACGAAGGACAAGTAACAAGTCATGCAGCGGTGACGGTGACGTGGCCCAATTGCCTTGGCATCGGGCAGGTCCCAGAAACATGGGAACAACCTGCACAGCGACAGCCGAGTCTGAGAAAACACGCACATGCGATCCATCAGGGAGCTTGTCAACAATGGCAATGATAGCAGCAATCTCGGGGCGCGATGAGCTGGTTGGCGCAGGCGCAAGCGGCCGATGACTTCCAGGTCAAGCTGGGGGCAGTGAGCGCCAAGCCCCATTGCGGCGTTGTCCACGTCCGTGGCAGGCCGCAGCGAGCCATCAGTCCAACAGTCAGGATCGTGCCATGGTGTGCTGTGAGCGGTCGTGTGACATTTGCGAGTGGAGGATCTGAGTAGGCGAGGTTGGACGGTGGCACTGGTCGTCGTCACTGACGTTGTCGCTGTCTACATCCATGTCGTCTTGCGCATACCAGGGAAGAAACTGGACATGTACGGGCGTGCTCCGGCAATTCGTGGTTGGGCGCGAGAACAACATACGCGTCCACACCATCCCGACGCTTCGTGAGAGATTTGGCTGAGATTGGGTACGTGTACGCAAGTGGGATGCTGACGAGGCAGTCAGGCACGTCACACTTTGTTGACGACAATTGGCAGTCACCCGTATCACCACAGTCAAGGCATAAATGGAGGAGAGTGTGGTCGGGGGGCACAACACCCTCGTCAAGCATCAGGCAAGTGCATTCTGCGAGGTGGCGCAGCGTGGCGATTTGTCCGTTCACCGTGTTACGGGAATCAACGGCAACACACACACCAAAGGTTGGCAGCCCATTTTCCCCCAAAAAGACCATGAGTTGGCTGACATGGTGTCGCGGCGAAAGGGCCAGTCGGGGCTGAATCGGCATCGCAGCAACTGGGCCGAGAGATGTGCACCAGTCGGAAATGGCGTTGGTCAAAGCAACCAGGGCATTGTGCAGGCGACCACGGCGAGGGCATCTCTTGGCAAGCAAATGCCGGATAGAGGCGAACGCATTTGCATACCGTGCTGGGGTACTGTCCTGATCTTGGAAGCAACAGAGGGAAACAAGGGGAGAAAGTGAGTAAACACCAGTATCATGGAGACGGGAGCGCAAGGTATGAAGGACAGGCGACGGGATGACGGCCTCCAAAGGGATGTCATCCACCGGACAAACACGTAAAGGGTCAGCACGCCCAGCGAGGTGAATTGAGGTGAGAGAACTAGAAAGAAGGGGAAAAGGTTTAGAAGCGGAGAGGCAGGGAGACCTGCTGATGTAAACTGGCTTGGTGGGTGCGAGAGTGGGTTGGCCCACCAACGGATTGCACGTTGGGCAAGACTGGATATGGCGCATGCGACTTGAAAACGCTCGCTTTGCACGGGTTGGCTCAAACAGTAGCGAAGGTGCGAGACTCGAGCTGTGAGGATGGTGTGCTTGATGGAGGCAAGTCCGTATGTGGCTGCATCGTAGAACAACGAGACCGGTGTGTTGGATGGCAATCTTGCCGCAGCTCGAACCACTGCACGGAGCTTCGCATCAAGCTGGTCAAGGAATGTCGGTGACGGGATGTAACCGAACGCACGGTACGCGACCGCGGGGATGATTGCTGAGTTGATCACGTATACCACAATCCTGGCTGGGACCCGTTTCGTCCTCAGGACGTTGATTGCACTTGTCACAGCATCCCTCATCACTTTTTCCGTCGCCTTCCTTGATCCAGACCCATCCACAAATACACCCAGGTATCTCTTCATCTCTCCTTGGCCTGCGCGCGGCACCTCAACTCCTCTCGACGTCACACTCCCCACCCCGCCGTCTCTTGTGTTGAAAGCCAGTACAAAGCCTTTGCTTGCGTTTGCCCGGATCCGGGTGAGTAGGTTGAACGCGTCGACCAAGTCCACGACCTGCTGGAGTAGCTCACGCGAGCGGGCAAAGAAAATAGCATCGTCAATATACCCAATTGCTACGTACCGCTGACGATCAATCACTTTCACACTTCCGAACGGCTTCCCACCACCTGTGTCCGGTACCTTAATTAGTAGCTCGACACCACCGCTGCTCTCTTCCACCGCACACAGCAGAATGTCGTAGAATGCATTCCATAGGAACGGCGATTCGACGCCACCCTGGGGTATACCACGGTGAAGCTGAATCCGCCTTGTCAATCCAAATGCCGTGATCAGCGATGCAGTGCGCCCCTCTAGGAAGTTGCGACAATAGAAATCCACAAATTGCACCGGCAAGCGCAACCGCAAGAGCGCCAGGCGTACAAAGTGATGTGGCACAGTGTCAAATGCTTTTGACTTGTCCTCTGAATACGCCCACAACTCCTCCTCAGCGTCGGCTGCTTGCGCTTGGGCGATAAGACCATGGAGAATGTCGATTGGGAGGCGTGTGTCGGTACCCTTGAGCGCTGAGAAACGAGCACCACGCAGCACTTGTCTTTCGACGGCTAATGGAATTCGTCAGGTATTGAAAGTGGACTGGTCGGGTATTGGATGGTGTTGGTCGGGTGCGGATGGTGGTTGGTCGGGTGGACTTTGAGGCTGTGGGAACAGTCGGGTATCAAATGTTGTTCGTCAGGTATCGAATGGTGTTGGTCGGGCATGACATGGTATTGGTCGGGCATGGCATGGTGTTAGTTGGGTATTGGATGGTGT
Source organism: Catenaria anguillulae PL171 (assembly GCA_002102555.1). Lineage (NCBI taxonomy): Eukaryota > Fungi > Blastocladiomycota > Blastocladiomycetes > Blastocladiales > Catenariaceae > Catenaria > Catenaria anguillulae. The sequence continues at coordinate 100,182 of MCFL01000045.1, read as the reverse complement.
TGGTCGGGTAGTGGGTTATTGGGCGGCATTTTCGGGAACCACACACCAACTTTGGCATTTTGGCAGATGCTACATGTTCGCCATGGCCAATTGCTTTGCAAATAAGTATATATATCGTGCATAAATTCAATAATAAGAGCTGGGACTAACAAATACGGCTATCAGCACTGGGGTGGAAGCACCAAGAACTTGTCATTGGCGGTCGTCCAAAGCAGGACCCACGCGGCGAGGACGGTGCCGACGATCTTGCCTCGCAGGGCGGCCCACTGCCTGCAGTGTCGCCATTTGCGGGAGGGATTGATGGATCCGAGTCCCGATGCGAATTGACGCCACCAGCATGTGCAAGCACCAGACATTGCGGGTGCAAAAGCAACAGTCGCAACTCGGAAAGTAGAGCGATGATTGCGGAATGGTGATGGTGTTTGTTTGGACAGCATTGTACTCGAGGGACGTGTAAGGCGGGGCGACAAAGGAGTAACCGCCAAAGAGTTTGCCAGGAATGGGACCTGTGAACGTGATGATGTAGGTCCCTCTTTCAATGCGCGGGTGCAGTTGACACGACTGCGCGTTGTTGGCCCATCGCTCGGCTTCATCTTTGTACTTGGCCTGGCGAGCAATAGTGAAATTTCAAGTTAAATGTTGGAAAAAAGATCAATCGGCGAGGGAATTCGTGTCAGGAATCAATAAACGTATACCGACAGCAGGACGATGGCGGATACCGTTTTCCAGCGTGCCGTTCCGCTGCACCCACGTCTGACAATGCTGAAATGTTGTGAGGACGTTTTGGGCAACGGCGATCCGGAACATGGTCTTGAAGACCTTGTGCTTGGCCTCAACTGAATTGTTCGTGCACACAACACCAGTTGGCAAATCGAACACTCGCCATCTGTACCAACGAGACTGCGATTTGCGCACGCCGCGGCCGGCCGGTTCCGTTGGATCGTCGAAGGCGACAGGGTATCCACGGGTCCATTCGTTGATAAAGTACATCCAGAACTGCTCAGCAGCATCTGTCTTGGCGGGCATGTCGAAAACCGCCTTGTCGTTCAAGTGATTGAACAAATTGAGAAGTCGTGCTTTGAACTCGTCCTCGTTGTTGGTCCAATGGAGTGCGTGAACCAATTGAATGACACCGGCCATGTACTCGGCCTTGCATTTCTTCTCGATGCATTGCTTCACATGGAACCAACACATCCCGCACTTGATCACTGGTAACGCCGCCTCCAATGCACATGCAATCGCTTTTTTTTTTTTTTTGGATCACTAGCACATGTATTGAAGCTGAAAACCAACACAGAAGTCTTGAAAGAAGGTACAAGAGCAGGAAGGCCACAGATCCAAGACACTCAACAGATGACAAGAGCAAGCAGAGAAAATGGCAAGCAATTGGTGGTAGGGGCACTTGGCCATGGGGACAACAGAGAGGGTAAGGTAGAGAAGAGAGTGAGAGTGAGAGAGAGAGAGAGAGAGAGAGAGAGGAGAAGAAGAAGAAGAAGAAGTAAGCAGACGGAAAGTAACAGGGTCTGAGGTCGACATTCAACCACACCACGGATGCACACAATGAACAACATGCAACAAAGAACCAAGACAGTTCGAAGTCAAATAAAGGGAAGCAGAGCCAACACAATGGTGAGCATACAAGGACAAGGGAAGGTTACGCCATACGCGCAGAGGTAGAAGTTGGAGAGAGCAAGGGGACAAAAACAGAATATGTACCCGACTGTACCCCGACACGGGTAGCAAAGCGTTGCTGTGAGTGTCCAAACCCAAACCTGGGGGTTGAGAGCCCTGGGAAGGTGCCGTGGAATCGCCATTCGCCAAAGGAAACCGGTGCATGCGAGACTGATGAGGAGCCAACGAGGGGTGGGCAGCCAGCGTGGCACTCGTAGATGTAATGTGCGGCAACGAGCGCAAGGTTCATGGGCGACTGATGGGCCACTGGGGCGCCTGCCTCCTGACAGTGGGGACATTGACAGGGCTGCCGGGCCACAAGCGGGTTTTCTGGCATGCGTTGCTCGATCGGTCCAACAAGCCTGCAACGCTCCTTCCACAGCACAGTTTGGATGGTCGTAGAAGCGATTGAGACGATTCGCGCGAGGATAGATACGAGGTTGGGAAATTGTTGTCTCAGGCGCACTTCAACTACGCATGCTGCAGTTGCCCGTAGTTTGGCTGGATCCATTAGCCGCTCGACAAGTGTCTTTGCTGCCGCTTGGTGTGCCGTCATCCTGTGGCGCCGTAGCAGCTCCACAACTTGTTCGTGCACATCCAATCGGCATGTCAGAGTATGTTGGCAAGTGTGCGACACCTGAGCCAATGCGCTGATCGTCAAGAGCACCGCAGAGCACACAATTTGGGGACGGCACCTGCTCTGGCCAATATTTGTGGAGTTGAGCGCGAGTTGGCAGGCGACTCGTCAAAACCTTGATGCGGAACGTGACCGATGCGTCGTCGGCAAACGACGCGGACATGGCTGATGCCTTGCGACCATTGCGAATGGCCCCGTCAAACACCATCAGTCAGGCTGCCCAACCAACTTGAGCATATACAAGTACAAATTGACGCGGAATTGCATCTGTGCTTGTCGCCGAATTGCGCGGCCCACCTGCGCATGCACCAGCTCATGACCTACCTGCACCAGCGCTCCGAAGTCAATTGCGCCCAGAAACCGTGGCGAAAAGGCGTACATCTCACGGCAATTTGTACCACAACGGGCAAGCTTGTCAGCCTTCTCGTTCCCTGCATTCCCGTCATGGCCCTTGACTTTCACGAGATCCAGCACGAGCTTCTTTTCCTTGACCAGTGCACGAAGGACAAGTAACAAGTCGTGCAGCGGCGACAGGTGACGTGGCCCAATCGACTTGGCATCGGGCAGGTCCAGAAACATGGGAACAACCTGCACAGCGACAGCCGAGTCTGAGAAAACACGCACATGCGATCCATCAGGGAGCTTGTCAACAATGGCAATGATAGCAGCAATCTCGGGCGCGATGAGCTGGTTGGCGCAGGCGGCAAGCGGCCGATGACTTCCAGGTCAAGCTGGGGGCAGTGAGCGCCAAGCCCCATTGCGGCGTTGTCCACGTCCGTGGCAGGCCGCAGCGAGCCATCAGTCCAACAGTCAAGGATCGTGCCATGGTGTGCTGTGAGCGGTCGTGTGACATTGCGAGTGGAGGATCTGAGTAGGCCGAGTTGGACGGTGGCACTGGTCGTCGTCACTGACGTTGTCGCTGTCTACATCCATGTCGTCTTGCGCATACCCAGGGAAGAAACTGGACATGTACGGGCGTGCTCCGGCAATTCGTGGTTGGGCGCGAGAACAACATACGCGTCCACACCATCCCGACGCTTCGTGAGAGATTGGCTGAGATTGGGTACGTGTACGCAAGTGGGATGCTGACGAGGCAGTCAGGCACGTCACACTTTGTTGACGACAATTGGCAGTCACCCGTATCACCACAGTCAAGGCATAAATGGAGGAGAGTGTGGTCGGGGGGCACAACACCCTCGTCAAGCATCAGGCAAGTGCATTCTGCGAGGTGGCGCAGCGTGGCGATTTGTCCGTTCACCGTGTTACGGGAATCAACGGCAACACACACACCAAAGGTTGGCAGCCCATTTTCCCCCAAAAAGACCATGAGTTGGCTGACATGGTGTCGCGGCGAAAGGGCCAGTCGGGGCTGAATCGGCATCGCAGCAACTGGGCCGAGAGATGTGCACCAGTCGGAAATGGCGTTGGTCAAAGCAACCAGGGCATTGTGCAGGCGACCACGGCGAGGGCATCTCTTGGCAAGCAAATGCCGGATAGAGGCGAACGCATTTGCATACCGTGCTGGGGTACTGTCCTGATCTTGGAAGCAACAGAGGGAAACAAGGGGAGAAAGTGAGTAAACACCAGTATCATGGAGACGGGAGCGCAAGGTATGAAGGACAGGCGACGGGATGACGGCCTCCAAAGGGATGTCATCCACCGGACAAACACGTAAAGGGTCAGCACGCCCAGCGAGGTGAATTGAGGTGAGAGAACTAGAAAGAAGGGGAAAAAGGTTTAGAAGCGGAGAGGCAGGGAGACCTGCTGATGTAAACTGGCTTGGTGGGTGCGAGAGTGGGTTGGCCCACCAACGGATTGCACGTTGGGCAAGACTGGATATGGCGCATGCGACTTGAAAACGCTCGCTTTGCACGGGTTGGCTCAAACAGTAGCGAAGGTGCGAGACTCGAGCTGTGAGGATGGTGTGCTTGATGGAGGCAAGTCCGTATGTGGCTGCATCGTAGAACAACGAGACCGGTGTGTTGGATGGCAATCTTGCCGCAGCTCGAACCACTGCACGGAGCTTCGCATCAAGCTGGTCAAGGAATGTCGGTGACGGGATGTAACCGAACGCACGGTACGCGACCGCGGGGATGATTGCTGAGTTGATCACGTATACCACAATCCTGGCTGGGACCCGTTTCGTCCTCAGGACGTTGATTGCACTTGTCACAGCATCCCTCATCACTTTTTCCGTCGCCTTCCTTGATCCAGACCCATCCACAAATACACCCAGGTATCTCTTCATCTCTCCTTGGCCTGCGCGCGGCACCTCAACTCCTCTCGACGTCACACTCCCCACCCCGCCGTCTCTTGTGTTGAAAGCCAGTACAAAGCCTTTGCTTGCGTTTGCCCGGATCCGGGTGAGTAGGTTGAACGCGTCGACCAAGTCCACGACCTGCTGGAGTAGCTCACGCGAGCGGGCAAAGAAAATAGCATCGTCAATATACCCAATTGCTACGTACCGCTGACGATCAATCACTTCACACTTCCGAACGGCTTCCCACCACCTGTGTCCGGTACCTTAATTAGTAGCTCGACACCACCGCTGCTCTCTTCCACCGCACACAGCAGAATGTCGTAGAATGCATTCCATAGGAACGGCGATTCGACGCCACCCTGGGGTATACCACGGTGAAGCTGAATCCGCCTTGTCAATCCAAATGCCGTGATCAGCGATGCAGTGCGCCCCTCTAGGAAGTTGCGACAATAGAAATCCACAAATTGCACCGGCAAGCGCAACCGCAAGAGCGCCAGGCGTACAAAGTGATGTGGCACAGTGTCAAATGCTTTTGACTTGTCCTCTGAATACACCCACAACTCCTCCTCAGCGTCGGCTGCTTGCGCTTGGGCGATAAGACCATGGAGAATGTCGATTGGGAGGCGTGTGTCGGTACCCTTGAGCGCTGAGAAACGAGCACCACGCAGCACTTGTCTTTCGACGGCCACATCTTGAATACGCCGCCACATGACCGCATTGAACAGCTTGGATGCACATTCGAGTAGGGTGATGGGTCGCATGGCGTCAACGTCACCCGTGTAGCCCTCTGCCTTTTTTGGCGTTAGGTAAATGACTCCATATCGCCACTCGCTCGGCACCCAGTTTGCCAGATACATGTCAGTGAACAAGCGTGCTAGAATTCTTTGCCCGACGGTTCCAAGCGCAGCGTAGTGACGGTGGCGAAGTCCTGTTGCTCCTGGGGCCTTGTCAATGTCTATTGAACACAAGACGTGAGCAATGTCCTCGGGTGTGACCTCCTTTTCCACCCCATCCCACCACGATTCTTGGACCCACTGCAGTGGTTGCAATGCTTGGCGGATCGACACTGGAGCCTGATCTATGTTCCCATGTTCCTCATGTCCGAAGCAACCTTGCCAATGAGCAGCTGTCGCATCCATGACCTCGCTTGGAAGCAGCTTGATGCCGTCTGCAGTCACCACCCGGTCCAGGCAGTTGGGTGGTCGTTTCCGCTCCATGACTGATCGCATGACAACTCCGGTCTTCACGCCAAACTTTCCCGTTCGCGAGGCCACCACAGCGTCGATCTGCTCCCTTTTTGCCTGCGCCGACTCCGTCACCACAATCTCGAGTAGTCGTTCTTTTTCACGCACCATGTCGTCATGCGAGGATTCCGTACCAATTGCTGGTGCCACTCGATCGAGCGCATCACGTTCTTCAACAGTCAAGCTAGTGGAAGGGTCGTCAAGCAAGCGTCGCAACGCACCTAGCGCCAATGCCGAATCCGTCTTGCTCTCTGGTGGCTTCAAAACAGATCCGTAGGACTCGGAGGCACAACGCTTCTTGTGAGGTAACTGTGCACGGCTGGCAGCCAGCATGATGTTCTCATACAGGTACCATCTGTGCCCAATTGGCAGTGCTGGGTCCAAAACGGCCGGAAGTTGATTGTTGTCGCTGCTTTCGAGTGACTCGGCGTCGACCCACGCTGGGAAGGTGTCGGTGTTGTTGATTCGAATCCCTAGATCTGTGCACACTCTGGAGACAAACGCGGCCCACGACTTGCCAGTTAGACGGTTCTCATCGAGTACATACCTGGCGGCCTCTTGTCGGGCTCGTCGTCGCATGTGAACAAGGTCGCGGTCCAGTCGGAGTGCAAGCGCCGTTTGAAGAACGAGTCGCGCGTGGTCAAAGCCCCGGGCGTCAACAATTGACATGGCAAGCACGTCATGTGTGATGGTTGGCGAAACAAAGACACGGTCCAGGCGTCCACCAGCCTCGTGAGTACTCACAGCCATATCCAGATGCACTGCGAGGTCCAAGAGTCCGTTCCCAAGCGCGACCGCTCCAACGGCGACTTGCAGTGTCATCCCGCTCGTTCATGTCGCCCGCAACCACAGCATCTCGCCCCTTGCGTCTGCTGCTTCGATCTCGGATCGTAGGGACGGGTTAGCGACGCGCGAATGGTTGGTTCTTGAGGCGGCGCGTAGATGCCAATGACACGCAGTTTGAAGTCGCCGCGGCCCTGGAATGTGAAAGCCACCATGTACCCATCATAGATTGACCATCTGCCAACGTAGCTCTCGAGTCTGGGGTCTATTGCCACCAAAACTCCCGATCCTTGCGCGCGTGTACCATCATGTGCAATCTTGATCATCATTCTTGGTCGAGCGCCGCACAGTTCAGCCCGCGGGCCCCCTTGTCGGACAACTTGGTCTCTGTAGTTATCACAATGCCCGCACGTTGTTGTTGTGCATAGTTGAGGGTCTCGACAAGTCGGTCGTGCGCTTGGGAGCCGCGGATGTTGGCGACTAGGATGTTGGTGGGGAACTCGGCGTGTGTTGCAGGAGTCAGCATCAGTGTTGTTGCCGCTCGGTCGGAGTCTTACAGTCTGTGGTTGCCGCCAATGCGGCTTCGTCTATTAGTAAGGTTGTTCTGTGGTGAGGTTGAAGCAGTACCAAAAGCCGTTGTCCGATGCGGTAAATCCAAAAGTCGACAGGTCGGTTGGGTGGAACCATCATTGAGCTTGGGGAATGTCAGCCGTTTGGTTGTCAGACCCCCTTGTCTCTCCACCAGCGCCACCTTCTCCGTGCAGGCGATTTTGCGAAGTTTCACCCGAGCGGCTCGTGGCAGCTCCCGCTGCACCACCCAATGGGAGAGTTGACCGTCCAGTTGCCGGGACCGGCGTTGCGTCGCGTGACCGCGATTGTCTGCCTTGGTTGTTGTGTACACCCGCCGTCTTCTGCTTTTTCCTTCCACGACCATTGTGATCTGCCCGGATGAAGTTGCCATGGCGATGGCGAACGGTTGGCAGCCGTCCTCGATCTTTGTCCCTTGTCCCTGGGGGCGGCCGGTTGGGTTTCGTCCACCTCCATCTCGTCGGCCTCTGTAACCTCGTCATCCACAAAAATTGCCTCGCTCTCCTTTGCAAATTCCGCCAGGGCTTTGGTAACGGAAGCAGTAGCGGCTTGGTCACCACCGACAATGGCCAACAGAGATGTCACGAGCGTTGTGAGGAGCATACTTTGCTTTTGCACGAATGCCTTCAAGCGGCCGTCCGTTGCTTTTTGGGTTTTCGCCACCACCTTCTCTTCTGATGCCGCCAGCGCAGCACGCAAACGCGAATTTTCTGCTTCGAGCAGAGTAATGCGATCCGGCGAGTCGCGGGTATTTGGTTGGTCGGCCTGCTGTTCGTCTCGCGCATTTCTTGAGCGTCCACCCACAGCTGCAGCATATGACTGGCCTGGCAGTACTTGGGGTTCACTTGACCTGCGAACGGGCGCGACCCAGCTTGATCCTTCTTGGCCTTTTCGGCTGCTTGCCATGTCTTAAGGGCTTGACACTCGATGCGGAGATGCTCCAGCGACCCACACGCAAAGCACAACTTTGCCGTCCTTGGGTAGGCTTGAACCCGACAGCCGTTTGCGTTAAGGCGACCATCTTGCTGCAGCACCTTGGCCCGCTCTTCATCGTTTGCCGCCTGCCAGACCACAAAAGAGAAGTCTCGGGCGCAAGAGTTGTCGACCGCGATCACCCGCCCGTTTGGCTCCATAGTCTGGAGGACGGAGAGGTTATCCTTGCCGCAAAGCATCTTGACGCCAAGGGCAGGATCCGCGTACTTGACCTTGAAATCCTCAAGTGATTGGTAGAATGATATGTATTGGCGCCGGTAATACAAAGGGACGACGTCGCGCCGCACGCAAATCATCCTCAGTCGCGAAGGCGACCTTGAAGAACCGCCAACGGAGCACGTCCGCCCTGCCACGGATTGCTTGCACTTGGAAATGTTGGCGAAGCACGCCTCGGACTTCATCATGGGTTGCCGCAAAGCTAATTGGTCCTGCCCAAAGCTCGAGCTGGCGCGGTTGGCCATCGACCTCGTCCCACAGATGTTTGATAATTTGGCACCTGCCAACGTTTTGGACAATGATCGTGTCCGGTGGGGTTGCTGTCGTGCTGAAGATCACTTTGTAAACGTCTTGGCCTTGGGGCCCACCACGCGAGAGCTTGTGCGACTTGGGGTGCGCGGTATAATCAATACCTTGGCGTTCAAGGGCGATCCGAACCGTGGACGAGAGGTCAATGTTGCTTTTGATTTCGTCCTTGTGCACAATGACCGCAAATTCGCGGAGGGAGCTGGCAGCCGATCCGATTTCAGCCCGCGTATCACCGCGGCGGGGTGCCAGGCGGCGTTGTGGATTTTATACTTGCGCTGGACGACAATGAAGCCGTCGTCTTCGCCAGCTTTCAAATGCTGGTCGTCACGGGTTTGTTGCTGATCACCTGTGGCAGGGCGCGTTTCGCGATCGTCTCCCCTGTGCTGGGGCGGCGTAGGGTCGCCAGGGCCCACTTGGGGGGCGTTGGAAGACATTTGGGCAGCAGAATCGACGGAATTCAATTGTAAGGGTGTATTGCATTGAGTTCTTGGCGAGGATGCTTTGCTTTCGCTGTGGCACTATGCACATGCAATCGCATCTCCGGCGTCAGACATGGTCACCTCCCAAGCTGTCGTGTCGTAATCATCGTCCACGACCACGGCCCGAATAACTTCAAACAACTTGTTCAATACGGCCAAGTACGTATCTTCGCTCCGGTGCGACATGATCTCATAAGCTACCGTGTGCGCTTGATGGCCAAGATTGTTCACGGCAATGACGAACAGCTGGTATCCCATTTCGTTGGTTTTGGACGTGCCGTCAAACGAAATGACGGCCTTGTCCATTCCACCAACAGCCTGGGCGACTTGAGAAAGGTTTGTGAGGGTCGTTTCCGTGAAGGCGAGCATCAAGAACAGGCGCTCCCTTGTCCCAAAACCAATTCCGTCGTCCTCGTTTGGGATGGCGAGGTATGGGCGGTTCGCGTCGTCAACATCGATAGCAGGATCAAATTTGTGCTCGTCGTACAATGCTTCGATGGAGGTGTACTGGTTCCGTCGCGCATTCCGGTTTTGCTCTTTGATGTAGTTGGAAATCTTGCTGTGGTTGGAAGGGTCGGCCAAATGGTGGGTAGCATCGATGAGGCCAGCACTGAGAAGGTCCGTAGAAATGGCTTTTACACCTCGACCTATGACATGATATCAGTAACATAGATGCATTGTACACGCAGCTATTGATAGACGAACCTCGGATATTGTACAGATCCACCAGAGATTTCTCGTCATTTGACAATCCGCGCAGGCCTTGCATGAGCCGCCGAACCAATCGGCCACGACCGTCGCGGGCTGGGTCCACCCGCTCTGTTGTTTCCGTGTGCGCCTAAGGTCGCATGAAGTGAGTCTTTCATGGATGGGCATGACGCTACCACATACAACATATTTAGTCCGATCAATCGTACCTCCTCTTCACAGTGCTTCAATTCATAGTTGCGATCGCAAACCTTCAACACAAACGTCTTGGTGCACAAGTTCGAGCAACAGCATGCTAAGTAGCAGGAACGAAGGCCGTGGTTGCCTTCTTGTACAGCTTGCTGCAAACCAGGACCTTCAATCATGTCACGGCACAGCTCGCAGATGGGGCCCTTGTGCTTGTAGTCAGAATACGTGCGACTTTTGACAACAGGATGCCCAATCAAAGCAGAAGCAGTGAAGCGGTCCACGACGAAGCCGCCGTTTGGGTTGTCAGGCAGCCCCACGCCGCCAGCCATTGGGCAGTTGTCGATAAACTTGGCGGGCCTGCCCATGATGTAAGTTGCCTGTCAGGTAACGAGTTTGCGGGTTGAGCCAAAGCAGGTGGAAGTGGATTCAAGCTGAGCGGGAGCGGCTGTGGAGTTGAAGTGGTAAATGGAGGTTGCGGCAAGCTAGCGGGTTTGCATTGAGGCTTCACTCCTTCATTCGAGCGCAGCATGTCCATATGTAATGAAGTGACAACTGGCGAAAGACGAAAAATTGAGGATTGTTGTGTTGAGTGATTGATCAGTGTAATTTTAGCTCCACTTTTCCCGAAAATGCCGCCCAATAACCCACTACCCGACCAACACCATCCAATACCCGACTAACACCATGCCATGCCCGACCATACCATCCAAGACCCGACCAACACCATGCCATGCCTGACCAATACCATGTCATGCCCGACCAACACCATTCGATACCTGACGAACAACATTCAATACCCGACTGTTCCCACAGCCTCAAAGTCCACCCGACCAACCACCATCCGCACCCGACCAACACCATCCAATACCCGACCAGTCCACTTTCAATGCCCGACGACTCCATATAGTCGGCAAGTGCATTCCACAAGATGGCGCAGCGTGACAAGAGGCCTGTGTACCGTGTCTCGCAGATCGACTGCAGCACACACACCAAAGGATGGCGACCAGTTTTCCCCCAAGAAGACCATGAGTTGGTCAACATGGTGCTGCGGCGTGAGGGCCAGGCGGGGCTGGATCGGCAGAGCGGAAATTGGGCCAAGGGATGTACACCAGGCAGATACGGCGTTGGTCAAGGCAACCAGTGCATCGTGTAGGCGACCACGGCGAGGGCTCCCCTTGGCAAGTAAATGTCGGATAGAGGCAAACGCGTTTGCATACCGTGCTGGGGTACTGTCCTGATCTTGGAAGCAACAGAGGGAAACAAGGGGAGAAAGTGAGTAAACACCAGCGTCGTGGAGACGGGAACGCAAGGTATGAAGGACAGGCGATGGAATAACGGCCTCCAATGGGATGTCATCCACTGGGCAAACGCGTAAAGGGTCGACACGCCTAGCAAGGTGAATCGAGGTGAGAGAACCAGAGAGAAGGGGAAGGAGATTCAGAAGCGGAGAGGCAGGGAGACCTGCTGATGTAAACTGGCTTGGTGGGTGCGAGAGTGGGTTGGCCCACCAACGGATTGCACGTTGGGCAAGACTGGATATGGCGCATGCGACTTGAAAACGCTCGCTTTGCACGGGTTGGCTCAAACAGTAGCGAAGGTGCGAGACTCGAGCTGTGAGGATGGTGTGCTTGATGGAGGCAAGTCCGTATGTGGCTGCATCGTAGAACAACGAGACCGGTGTGTTGGATGGCAATCTTGCCGCAGCTCGAACCACTGCACGAAGCTTAGCGTCAAGCTGGTCAAGGAATGTCGGTGACGGGATGTAGCCGGATGCACGGTATGCAACCGCGGGGACGATTGCTGAATTGATCACGTATACCACAATCCTGGCTGGGACCCGTTTTGTCCTCAGGACGTTGATTGCACTTGTCACAGCATCCCTCATCACTTTTTCCGTCGCCTTCCTTGATCCAGACCCATCCACAAATACACCCAGGTATCTCTTCATCTCTCCTTGGCCTGCGCGCGGCACCTCAACTCCTCTCGACGTCACACTCCCCACCCCGCCGTCTCTTGTGTTGAAAGCCAGTACAAAGCCTTTGCTTGCGTTTGCCCGGATCCGATCCGGGTGAGTAGGTTGAACGCGTCGACCAAGTCCACGACCTGCTGGAGCAGCTCACGCGAGCGGGCAAAGAAAATAGCATCGTCAATATACCCAATTGCTACGTACCGCTGACGATCAATCACTTTCACACTTCCGAACGGCTTCCCACCACCTGTGTCCGGTACCTTAATTAGTAGCTCGACACCACCGCTGCTCTCTTCCACCGCACACAGCAGAATGTCGTAGAATGCATTCCATAGGAACGGCGATTCGACGCCACCCTGGGGTATACCACGGTGAAGCTGAATCCGCCTTGTCAATCCAAATGCCGTGATCAGCGATGCAGTGCGCCCCTCTAGGAAGTTGCGACAATAGAAATCCACAAATTGCACCGGCAAGCGCAACCGCAAGAGCGCCAGGCGTACAAAGTGATGTGGCACAGTGTCAAATGCTTTTGACTTGTCCTCTGAATACACCCACAACTCCTCCTCAGCGTCGACTGCTTGCGCTTGGGCAATAAGACCATGGAGAATGTCGATTGGGAGGCGTGTGTCGGTACCCTTGAGCGCTGAGAAACGAGCACCACGCAGCACTTGTCTTTCGACGGCCACATCTTAAGCTCCCTGATGGATCGCATGTGCGTGTTTTCTCAGACTCGGCTGTCGCTGTGCAGGTTGTTCCCATGTTTCTGGACCTGCCCGATGCCAAGTCGATTGGGCCACGTCACCTGTCGCCGCTGCACGACTTGTTACTTGTCCTTCGTGCACTGGTCAAGGAAAAGAAGCTCGTGCTGGATCTCGTGAAAGTCAAGGGCCATGATGGGAATGCAGGGAACGAGAAGGCTGACGAGCTTGCCCGTTGTGGTGCAAATTGCCGTGAGATGTACGCCTTTTCGCCACGGTTTCTGGGCGCAATTGACTTCGGCGCGCTGGTGCAGGTAGGTCATGAGCTGGTGCATGCGCAGGTGGGCCGCGCAATTCGGCGACAAGCACAGATGCAATTCCGCGTCAATTTGTACTTGTATATGCTCAAGTTGGTTGGGCAGCCTGACCTGATGGTGTTTGACGGGGCCATTCGCAATGGTCGCAAGGCATCAGCCATGTCCGCGTCGTTTGCCGACGACGCATCGGTCACGTTCCGCATCAAGGTTTTGACGAGTCGCCTGCCAACTCGCGCTCAACTCCACAAATATTGGCCAGAGCAGGTGCCGTCCCCAAATTGTGTGCTCTGCGGTGCTCTTGACGATCAGCGGCATTGGCTCAGGTGTCGCACACTTGCCAACATACTCTGACATGCCGATTGGATGTGCACGAACAAGTTGTGGAGCTGCTACGGCGCCACAGGATGACGGCACACCAAGCGGCAGCAAAGACACTTGTCGAGCGGCTAATGGATCCAGCCAAACTACGGGCAACTGCAGCATGCGTAGTTGAAGTGCGCCTGAGACAACAATTTCCCAACCTCGTATCTATCCTCGCGCGAATCGTCTCAATCGCTTCTACGACCATCCAAACTGTGCTGTGGAAGGAGCGTTGCAGGCTTGTTGGACCGATCGAGCAACGCATGCCAGAAAACCCGCTTGTGGCCCGGCAGCCCTGTCAATGTCCCCACTGTCAGGAGGCAGGCGCCCCAGTGGCCCATCAGTCGCCCATGAACCTTGCGCTCGTTGCCGCACATTACATCTACGAGTGCCACGCTGGCTGCCCACCCCTCGTTGGCTCCTCATCAGTCTCGCATGCACCGGTTTCCTTTGGCGAATGGCGATTCCACGGCACCTTCCCAGGGCTCTCAACCCCCAGGTTTGGGTTTGGACACTCACAGCAACGCTTTGCTACCCGTGTCGGGGTACAGTCGGGTACATATTCTGTTTTTGTCCCCTTGCTCTCTCCAACTTCTACCTCTGCGCGTATGGCGTAACCTTCCCTTGTCCTTGTATGCTCACCATTGTGTTGGCTCTGCTTCCCTTTATTTGACTTCGAACTGTCTTGGTTCTTTGTTGCATGTTGTTCATTGTGTGCATCCGTGGTGTGGTTGAATGTCGACCTCAGACCCTGTTACTTTCCGTCTGCTTACTTCTTCTTCTTCTTCTTCTCCTCTCTCTCTCTCTCTCACTCTCACTCTCACTCTCTTCTCTACCTTACCCTCTCTGTTGTCCCCATGGCCAAGTGCCCCTACCACCAATTGCTTGCCATTTTCTCTGCTTGCTCTTGTCATCTGTTGAGCGTCTTGGATCTGTGGCCTTCCTGCTCTTGTACCTTCTTTCAAGACTTCTGTGTTGGTTTTCAGCTTCAATACATGTGGTAGTGATCCAAAAAAAAAAAACCCATCTTGTTGTGCTTGCAGCAGCAGCAGCCGAGACAGATCCCACCAGCCAATCCGACTCGCAGCAACAAAAGCTGACAGACCTTGTTGAACTTGCCGCACATGGACCAGCAACCCCTGCATCAGAACGAGAGGCTGCACTCGAAGCCGCCCACCAACAAGGTCACTTCTCGGGCCGCACGCTGCGCGACAGGTTACTGCATGAAGGCAAGCTTTGGCCCGGCATGCTCCAAGACTGCCGCCGATTTGCCCAGCGATGCATTGATTGCCAGCGGTACTCGGTGCGCACCCAAGGATTCCACCCGCCGCAGATGATCCACGCTGCCTTGCACCTTGCCGTCGATTGTGCCGTGCTGGATCCGTCTGATGGCTACACGCACGTGTTAGTATTCATTGACATCTGCACCCGCTTTGCCTGGTTGTACCCAATGCGCGGCATCACAGCAGACGATGTTGCTGACAAGTTGTTCGAACTCGTGTGCCAATTTGGAATCCCGCGCATCAGCACGACAACGGCACAGAGTTTGTCAACAGTTCAGTGCAATTGCTCACATCCAAGCTTGGAATCGACGACCGCCGCGTCACCGCCTACAATCCACAGGCCAACGGTGCAGCCGAGCGACTTGTACGCACCATCAAAACCCAGCTCCTCGCCGACATCAGAGGTGCCACTGTCCCCTGGCCTGAGCGCATCCGCGCCGTCCAGTATTATTACAACACTGCTGTCCACTTGCGCCACGGTTCCACTCCATTCTCGCTCATGTTTGCACGAGCACTGTGCCGCCTCAGCACTCAGCATGGCCAGTACCTGCATCACCCGTGTCGCGCCAGCAGCTTGCCGACTTGGCACAGCACATGGCCGAGGTCGTTTGGCCAGCAACTCACGTGCGTTCAAAGGATGCGTCCAAGCGGGCATACGACCAGTTTGTCAAGAAGCATCAAATCCTGCACGAGAACTTCCCCGACGGCTCGTTAGTCATGCGCAAGGTCGTGACGCCCAGCTCAGCAAACATGGACCCTAAGTTCGAGGGTCCCTACATCGTCTTACGGCGCACAACTGGCGGCGCGTACCTCCTCAAAGACACAACCGGCTCCATTGTGCCACAAAAGACCCCAGCTCACCATCTCCGGCTCGTGTCGCCAGCAGGCGCATTTTGCGAGGACTCGTTTGTCAGGAATGACGTTCTGGATCATCAAGTTCGCCCGGACGGTTCCATTTGGTACCGCATCAAGTGGGCCAACTATCCTGTCGACGATGCCACTTGGGAGCCAGAGTCCAACATCAACACAATCGAGATCGTGACCCGTTACTGGAAGAAAAAGCATCAGAAGGACGGCCCGCCTGTCCGCCCATCACGGGCAGCTAAGCGGCCAAGCCAAGAAACTGCACCTGCTCCTGTGGCTGTCACTCAAGGCAAGCGCAAGCTACAACTCAACGTCCCTCTCGGCACTTCCCCTGTACAATCAGCTCCACCAAGGAACTCGCATCCGTACAGTTTGAGGCTCAAGGCCAAGTCCAACAACTGAAGAGCGTGTGCTGCGCTGGAGGGGGTGATGTTGCGTCTGTGGCCTCTGGCCGCGTCACGACCCAAGTGAGTCAGATTGGATTGGAGCTAAGCCTTGTCGGTGTCAGCTTGCTCCAAGATTAGTATGTATTGTGTCCCACGGATCAGACCACCGATCCGTCTATCCATTTGTTGTATTGTTGTGATCTATGTGTGTGTACCCGAACCCATTCAAGCTCTCCAGCTAAGTAGCTGGACCTTAACATATATCTTCCGTTGTGACTGTCTCGTTACGACTCAACACGGAACGTGACTGATCAATCGTCAGCAAACGACGCGACCATGGACGATGCCCTGCGACCATTGCGAACGGCTCCGTTGAACACCATCAAGTCCAGGTGGCCAACCAGCTTGAGCATGTACGAATACAGCTCGATACGGGATTGCACTTGCGCTTGACTCCGGATTGCACGACCCACCTGCGCATACACCAACTCATGGCCGATTTGCACTATCGCACCAAAGTCGATCTTGCCCAGAAACTGTGGTGATGGGGCGCACACCTCGCGGCAATTTGCACCACAGCGGGCCAGCTCGTCTGCCTTCTCATTCTCCAAGTTCCCATCATGGCCCTTGACCTTGACGAGCTCTAGCACAATACGCCGTTCTTTGACTAGTGCGCGGAGGACGAGTAGCAAGTCGTGCAATGGCGACGGGTGGCGTGGCGCAACCGCTTCAGCATCGGACATGCCCAGAAACATTGGAATGACCTGCACAGCAACAGCTGAGGTCGTGATATCTTGTTGGCCGCTAGCATACGGTTGGTTATGTGGGCATTCAGGCATT
Organism: Catenaria anguillulae PL171; assembly: GCA_002102555.1. Lineage (NCBI taxonomy): Eukaryota > Fungi > Blastocladiomycota > Blastocladiomycetes > Blastocladiales > Catenariaceae > Catenaria > Catenaria anguillulae. Next base: position 83,388 of record MCFL01000045.1, on the reverse strand, counting down.
GTGGGTAGTCGTCGTTGCTTGTCTCATCGTAGTACCGTTTTCTCAGTCCTCTTCTCTTTCTCATATTGTCAAACGTGGTACCTGACTGTACAATGAGGATCGGCACTGGTCCCCTGATCCATTACTGTCAACGCGCCTGGACCATGCAGATCCTCCATTTTCCCACACTCCCCCGCAGGCGCCAACTTGGACATATCAAGCAACTCGCTGCAAGCATGAATCCATCAGGTGGCAGGACATAGTACATGGCAAGAATATCCGCAACATGTACATATATACATACAGAAAGGGGGGGATCTACAAGTCACACTGTGGGCACAGTTGAAGGTTCAACCACTCTCAGAAGCGGGCAAACAGCCGGATACCGAGGGGCTTGGTGAAGCCATCGGCAATGTTCTGCAACCCGGCAATAAACATGAGCCGGACATAGTCGCGGCGCTGATTTTCGCTCAGGAATGCAAGTCGGACGGCGACGTGGCGGATTGTGCGGTGGAGACCATCTCCGTTTGCGAGTGCGATCGCAGCCTTGTTGTTGCAATTAATGCGAATCGGGTTTTGGCGCAATTTACTGATGAGCACGGCAAGGAATCGGACCAGCCATGTCCCATCTCAGACTGCTTCTACAGTGGCATTCACCTCTGCTTCTGCTGTCAATGTCTCGACCCATGGTTGCCTCCGACTTGACATGATACGAGGCCACGTCCAATGCGGAAGCAGAAACCTGACGTTAAGCGTTGCGTGTTGGGGTCGTCAGCGTAGGATGAATCACAGTACCCATCAACCTTGTCCCAGAATGACGAGCCGGTTGGAACCTTTGGGTACCAGATGCCCAGATCGGGATACCGCTGGAGGTATCCCACGACTGTGAGCAGGTCGGGGTAGTTGTGTTTGCTGGGGTTGCATGCTCGCCGAGCTGCAAAGTGCCGTAGCAAAGGAGATGTCCTGGCGTGTTCCAGTCGCAACGAAGAGGAGCATGCCCAATAACTTCTGGTACCGCTTGTGCATTTCGGGCGAGAGAGGCGCTGGGTCAACTTCTTCCTTGACAACGAACGTGGTCGCGCGCGGGCCGATCTTGGGCATGGACTTCGCTGCCAAACTCGCGGATGATTCCTTCAATGTGCTGTGGCTGCCCAAGCCAGATGCCATCATGTCGCTGAACACGCTTTGCGTTGAGAAATCCATCAGCGACGCCAAGGTCCTTGATGTTGAGCGCAGGTTTCTCCCCAATCTTGTGCGTGAGCAACTGCATCTTGGTTGACTCGATGGCGGCCATCGATGGTCCAGTGATGAGCAAGTCGTCGACATAGATGACGATGAGAACAAGAACAGACACAGTCTGCTTGTCCTTTTGCACGAGCACGCAGTCCTCATTCTTGCAGCCTTCAAAACCGAGCGCAAACAACACCTCGTGCAAGTACTTGGCCCAGTGGCGACCCGCCTCCTTCAATCCGTAGAGCGACTTGATGAGTAGTAGCGCCTCGTCCTTCTCAACATAGTAACCTGGTGGCGCCCACATGAGGGTTGGTTGTTTGAGTGTTGCGTGGAGATACGTGTTGGATACATCCATGGCGAAAACAGTCCAGCCATGGGCGGCAGCAAGGGCGATGACAATGCATACGACGTTCAAACATGGGGTCCCAGAGTACATCTCCATTCCTTCGGCCGATTGCTGGTCGCGGGCAACAAGCCTCGCCTTGCACTTGGTCAGTACCCCATCTGGGTTGCTGTTCGTGTCATAAACCCATTGGCACCCAATCGGTCGCTGGCCAGGTTGAATCTTGATCATTTCGAATGTGCCGTTTCCTTCAAGAGCCGCAAGCTCGACTAGCTCTGCATACTTCCAATACTCTGCATTTTCGTCGGTTTGTGCTTCTTTGTACGCTCTTGGAACGCGCACGTCATAGACTTGGCACTACGCAGGAGGTTCCCCAGACTTGCATCCCAGCTCCTGCGGATTGTGGCAAGTGTTTCGTTGCTCGTATGGTGCACGGTGTGGAAGCCGCGGTGTGAGAAGGTTGGCTCGATGCTCCACCAGGACAAGACAACCAAGGCGTGACCAATTGCCTCTGCCAAGTATGCACGACCAAGGTCAACAACAACATCAAGTAGCGGCGTCCGCGTCCACAGCTGAAATTGCATGCCACCTCACGCACGAGATGGCTGTTGGTGCTCCACCCCTCTGTTGGGGTTGTGTAGGAGAGTGTATGTGTATGCCGTTCACGTGTGTGCATGTGATGAGTTATTGAGCGTTGTGTGTTTGTGTTTGTGATCCGTGACCCAGCAGTTGGGCACGAACCCATGGTTAGCTCTTCAGATAATTCTGGGTCGTTTAGTATATACTACCCGTGCTTGATGACCTTCTAGTCTTACCTATGCAAGCACGCCAACATTTTTTTCATCAAGTTCTGCCAACAGAATTTCCCAGCACACAACAACCTGGCCGTCGTCGCTTAGCTTCACTCATTGCCGCCACCTCATTGGCACACCAATCGGGTTCTATCCCAAAGTGCAAAACAACACCAAGTCGAGCACCACGAGCTCGAGCAAGTCGCCGACCAACAACAAGGATGGTGCGCAGACGCAGAGTGCCAAGGATGGTTCGCAAAACCATTCAGGCTCATCATCCCGTGGTGGCGGATACCGTGGTGGGCATCGCGGTGGTTACCGTGGCGGCTACACGAACAAGTACACTGCGCACAACGGGCATACAAGTAGCACGGCCGATCATGGCCATCAGCAGCAAGGCGCAGCAGCAAACTCAGCTTGCCCTGCCGACGTGTTGGTGATTGAGGCTGGCAATGCCGGATCTGCTGCCGACAATGCGTCAGCGAATGCTGGCAACAAGCGCGCGAGCGAGGATGCCGCCAACGAGCAATTCTCCGCGCCGCCCAGCAAGAAGCGCAGGCAGGGCCGTGGTGCAGCAACGCCACGCTCGCCAACCAAGGCCGAAGCCCAGCAAATGCGCATTCGTTTTATCGAGCATGATTGTGCGGCCGGCTCCATGGCCTCGGATCTAGACGTGTCAGAAATTCCCAACCATCCGACTGTCAAGTGCAACAAGATCACAGCCTACAACAAGTTTGGCCGAGTGTTTGGCCACGCTCGTTTGGCCTTGCCTGTAAACGAGCACGACTTTGGCTCATTGGCCAAGATCATCGACGAGGGCACCGGCACCGCATTCCTCAATGGCCTCATGGCCAAGTTTGAGAAGGCCGAGCTGCGAGCCGCTCGGGTACATGCGCCGTATCAAGGCATTCATGGACGCTGTGGCAAGCGATCAGGATTTTGAGGGTGTACGAATGGCCACGGTGGCCAGTGCGTTCCTTTGCTCGTGGGCACACTTGTCCCCTCGTTTGCGCGAGGTTTCTCGGATCATTCGGATACCGAGGTATTGGCCAGGATCAAGAGGAACGCAGTCTCTGTTGGCTGGCGCATTGTTTGGGTCTGTGAGGGGGGAGACGAGGTGCCAGTGCAGAGTGCTTTGGTGGAGGCTGTTGGCAACAGGAACCCGGTCAGGGCTGGTCAAACCTCACCCTTGCCTGATCCGTCATCCTTGAATGGCGGTGAGGAGCAGCGTTGAACGGAATTCGACCGAGTCTTGGCTGGCACGTCCAGTTTGGTTGCCACTGCCGACGAGACCATGCATGATGCGATTGAAGAATGACGTGCACCACCATTGCACCCGCAATTGTCATGCAGACAAAAGCTGACGTCCCCTGTTGGCATTCTTGCAACTCACAGAGTTTTTGTCAAGTGGTATCGGGCAAGCTGCCAGCAAACCACGACGAGCTCAAGGACCAATTGGTTGAGTCGCAGGACATTTGTGCAGTGGTATTGGGCAATCCGGCGGCTGACCAGTGCAAGCCCTCGGCTGCTGATCCGCCTGTGAACGTGTTGTTGCAAGATAATACACCAATTGTTGCCCATGATACTCGTTCTGCTTCACCAAAGCGAATTGAGGTGAATGCCGAGCTGTCGCCAGTGATTGCGGTCCGCCGTTCAGGCCCGCGCCTCAACTGTCCACCCGACTCTGAGCTGCATGATCAGCTCCATGCGTCGACCGGCCGTTTACAATTCAAGGCGCTCACCCCGACCACGCTCACGTGTCGCTTGGACACGGGCAGTGACCGCAATGTACTCCCAAAGCAATATGCCAACCATTTCCACGACCACGTTCGACCGCTGCCCAAGCCCATGGCCATCCGTGGGATTGGCGGCCTGTCGCCATGCCTCGGCATTGTCGATACACTCCTTCGCTTCAACGGTCGATCCGTCGTTTGTCGCTTTGGCATTTACAATTTCGCTTTGGCATTTACGATTTGGATATCAACATTCCGCCTCTCATTGGCAACACCACGCTCCACACACTCGGTATCAGCGTTGAAAACTTGGATCCCAAGCAAGGCAGGCAGCCGCGTCTCGATCCTGAGATTGACGAGCGACCTGCACTCTTCCCTGAGGATCAACCATCGCTCATCGCGGCGCTCCCGGACGACGTCCAGCGCCTGATCAACGAGAACGCGTCCATTCCAAAGGGCAATGCGTGCATCCACCCGCTGTCCACGGTCCATGTCAACATTCTGCCAGGCAAAGAACGCCCCGTGCAAGAGCGGGAGCGCCAATTCACGCACGAAAAGAAGGTTGTCATGGAAGGGCAGGTGGGTACGTGGGTGGATGAGGATGTGATTGAGCGTAACGAGTTTGAGTCGCCGTGGAATTTGAATTTGGTGGTGGTGGAGAAGAAGGATGCGCGGGGTAACTACACTGGCTATCGTGTTTGCATGGACCCGCGTGTCATCAACAACATTACTTCCGATGACTCGCACGCTCTTCTGCTCATCTTTGACCATCTCAATGAGGCATGCGCCGCCAAGGTGTTTTCGTCCATTGATCTTTATGTGTCGTTTAACCAATTCCGCGTTTCTTGCCGCTCGCGCAAGTACCTTTGTTTCAAATGGCAAGGTGTGCAGTACTGCTTCAAGCGGGCACCATTTGGCCTCAAGGCATTGTTGTCTCGATTCCAGCGGGTCATGCAGCCCATCTTTGCCGACTTGCCCTACGTTCGCGTGTACATTGACGATCTTGTCATTTTCAGCATGTTGGTCGGAGCACACAATTCATTTCATTGAAGTCATGCACCGCCTCAACCAGTTCAACCTCCGCATCAAACCGTCCAAGTGCCACTGGTACTGTCCCGAGATCCATTACTTGGCCATGTCATCGGCAACGGCGCGATTCGCCCTGCGCCGGCCAAGATCATTGACATCCAGGGTTTGGAACGCCCCACGACTGGCAAGCAGGTGCAGTCGCTCCTTGGAACCGTCAATTACCTGCGGCACTTTATGATCAACATGGCCACGGTCGCCGCTCCACTTGACGCGTTACGATTCGTGACCGTCATAACAGACGACGACTGGACGGTCAAGTGCGAGGATGCGTTCAACACGCTCAAGCACATGATTGGATCGGCGCCAGTGCTGCATTTTTTTTTAATCACTACCACATGTATTGAAGCTGAAAAACCAACACAATAGCCCTGAAATAAGGTACAAGAGCCGGAAGGTCACAGATCCAAAACACTCAATAAACGACAAAAGCAAGCAGGAAAATGGCAAGCAGTTGGTGGTAGGGGCACTTGGCCATGGGGTGAAAAAAGAGGGAGAGGAGGAGAGGGAAAAAGAGGAGGTAAACAGAAAGGGAGAAACAAAATCAAAAAGTTAACAATCAACCATATCATGGGTGCACAGAATCAGCAACATGCAAAAGAAAATCGATGGCTCAAAAGCAAATGTCGGGGAACAGGGTAAGGTAAACAAGAGACATGGAGGAATGGAAGAGGAATTACGCCACGAGCGCAGAGATAGCCGTAGGGGACGGCGAGGGGACAAAAATAGAGTGTGTACCTGGCTGTACTCCAACACAAGTGGCAAAGCGTTGCTCTGCGTGGCCAAATCCGAATTGGGGGGTCGAGAGCCCTGGGAATGTGCCGTGGAATCTCCACTCATCAAAGGAAACTGGCACTTGCGAGGTGGTCAGGGAGCCAGCAAGTGGCGGGCAGCCAACACGGCACTCATGGATGTAGTGCGCGGCAATGAGTGCGGAATCCATGAGCGACTGCTGGGTCCCTGAGGTGCGTCCCTCTTGGCAATGGGCAAAATGGCAAGGCCGATGAGTTGACCGTTCCTCTGGTGTGTGCCGCTCAATTGGTCCAACAAGCCTGCAATGTTCCTTCCACAATACAGTCCGAATGGTTGTGGAGGCAATGGCAACAATCTGCGCGAGAGTTAGCCAAGTGGTTTTGGCACAGTGGTAACACTCCCGCCTTGCAAGGCAAAGGTCATGGGTTCGAACCCCACCCAAGTCGCTTGGTCCTCTCAAGACAAGCATCGCATGTCCCTCTGTGGCCATGCCTATGTCAAAGCACAAGACTTTCCAAGTTACTTCTGTCCTCCATCAAGTGATTGTGTTGTGTGGTGGTGTACTTGAATGTCATATATGTGCAATTGTCTGAGGTTAAATTTTTAAAAAAAAAAACAATCTGCGCGAGAGTGGGTGCAAGTTGGGGGAACTGCTGTCGCAAGTGAACGTCAACCACGCACGCTGCTGTCGCTTGGATCTTGGGCAAGCTCATGAGTCGCTCGACCAGTGTTCTTGCAGACACACATTGCGCTGTCATCTTACGGCGTCGTAGCAGCCCCAACACTTGATCATGCACGTCTAGCCGGCACATCCAGAGAAAGTCGGCGAGCGCTGGGCATCTGAACCAGTGCCGTTGATCGTCAAGCGCGCCACAAAGCACGCAATTCGGGGATGGTACCTGGCCCGGCCAATACTTGTGGAGCTGGGCGCGAGTTGGCAGGCGGCCCGTCAAAACCTTGACGCGGAACGTGACTGATGAATCGTCAGCCAATGACGCAATCATGGACGACGCCTTACGGCTGTTGCGAATGGCCCCATCAAACACGATCAAGTCCGGCTGGCCAACCAGCTTGAGCATGCCAGTGGTTTTGGCATAGTGGCAACACTCCCGCCTTGCAAGGCGAAGGTCGTGGGTTCGAACCCCACCCAAGTCATCTGGTGCACATGTGGTTGCTTGGTCTCTGCTCCACATTGCCTCCTTCAGCCCCTGGCCTCCTGGCACCTGCACCTGCATTGCTTGCATTCTTGCTTTGCCCACCCTCTGTTGGTGGTTGTACGAGGCCAGAATCAAGCCAAAGGTCCAAGGCCCCAAGCACGTACCCAAGTGCCAAGTCCAAGGAGTTGTGTGTTTGTGTGTATGAGCTTGTGTCTTTGTGTATCAATGGTCTATCTCCCTCAGGACATAGGCTGCTTGTATTTTTAAAAAAAAAAACCAACCAGCTTGAGCATGTACAAATACAGCTCAATACGGGATTGCACCTGCACTTGACGCCGGATTTCGCGGCCCACCTGCGCATACACCAACTCATGGCCAATCTGCACCAGCGCCCCAAAGTCAATTTTGCCCGTAAACCGCGGCGATAGGGCGTACACCTCGCGGCAGTTTGCACCACAGCGAGCCAACTCGTCTGCCTTTTCATTCTCGACATTCCCATCATGGCCCTTGACCTTGACAAGCTCAAGCACAACATCCCTTTCCTTTACCAGTGCACGAAGGACAAGCAACAAATTGTGTAGCGGCACAAGTAGGCGGCGAAGCGGCAACTCTATGCATAGCAGAGACATTTAACTTTAAGCAATCAACTCGGCAAGCCCCCCGCAACCCCTATCCGTGTCCACAATACGATCGCCATGTCCAACGCCATGGATGTTGACGCCCCGGCGTCGCCGTTCATGGCTTGGGTAGGGCCCATCCCCCACTCTGTCAATCAAGATGCCGCCCTTGAGCACCTCAGGCGCAAGTACAAGTCGACCGCCATTGCCGGTGAGCAGCTTGTCAACGGATCTCGCTTCTACAGGGCCATCTTTGGCAACCAACAAGACATGGCGTCTGCCATTGACCAGTCCCCTCGCTTTTTCCGCGGCCAGTTCCTGCATGTTGTTGGCGATGTGCAAGAATGGGCGAGCGAGCTCACCGAAAAGGACGTGCTCGTACAAGTCTTGTGCGGCTACAGTGCCGTGCGCCAACTCGGTTCCCTGGTTGCCAAGGGCCAAGCGCTCTTGGTTGACAACAGTCGTGCTCGGTCTTTCTCGCGTGTCATTTGGCGCTACGAGACCAAACAAGATGCCATGGATGCAGTTGCCCTGGGCGAGCTTGCCTCCAATGGGCATGAGTTGCGTTTCTTCCCCGGTTCGGCCAAGCTCTGCTACTCCCGTGGCAAGCGCGGCCATGTCAAGCTGGCCTGCCCATCAAGGCCTGCCATTGCCAAGGTCTTGCCTCCCTCGTCTCGCTCTTGCGCCTCAGCGCCAACACGTGGCGGCCTCAGCTATGCTGATGTTGCCAAGCAAGCTGTTGACAAGGTTGACACCCTTGACAAGGATTTGCGTGGCAAGATTGATGACTTGGCCGACAAGATCATGGCCATGCAAGGACAAATGGCCAAGTTCATGGCCGATCAAGAGGCCCTGCTAATGGTGTTCAAGTCGGACGTGTCGAAGCAGGTTGTTTGCCCGGGTCAATGGTCTTGAGAAGAGATTGTCGGCAACCAAAGAGGAGGTTGAGGGGATTGAGGAACGCTTGGTATCCCTTGCCGGTTTGGTAGAGGGGCTCTTGTCAGGCTTTGAGACTCTCACCAAAAAGTTTGAGCTCATGTCTGAGTCCATCAAGCCAGCGTTGGAGACAACAATGGAGGATGTGGCCGAGCTGACAGCCCACCGGGCCAAGACCTCTGAGCGGTACATGCGGGTCAACCGTGACCTTGCCATCGTCGAGGTGGATCTCAAGGTTGCTTTGGACGAGCTTCGCTTGTACGACGACTTTGAGGAACGCTTGGCGGCTGCGCGGGAGAAGAGTTGGGCCCATTACGCAAAGGAGCAGGGTTCCATCGCGTACCCCGACTCCTTCCTCAGCAAGTCGTAGTTGTTGTGTTTGTTGTGCCCCCCCCCCCCCCCCGCTCTTCCTTGTCCCCCCTCTCAGGTCTTAAATGACCCCTACTACCGTTTGCCTGCCTCCCCCTTGCTTGCCTGCGCCACCCATCGTGGTGGGTGTGTTTGTACTCCTCCCTTCCTGCTGTCCCTCTTTTGGCCAGGATTTGTGTTGGTTAAAGTCAAATACATGTAGTAGCGATTTTTAAAAAAAATCCAACTTTGCATTCTGGGCTCTGTTCATGAGTCGCTGCTTGAGAAGGCAGCCGACCATGTCACCCCGCTCAGGGCTGTGTTTGCCGGCGTGGACCAGTTGTTGTTAGGCACGTCCATTCCACACACAACCCTCAAGCAAATTGTCGGCCTGCCTTTCCAGTACAAGTCCAATGAAGGCGCCTTATCCAACGGAAATGGTGGCACATCCAACACGCGTGCCAGCAGAAACACCACCGGAAACAGCAACGCAAACAAGAACAATTCTGGCAAGCCTGAGACGGGCCACCGTGGCCAAGGCAACCTGTTTCGCCGCACTGAAGCCAACAAACCTGTGGTTGGTGTAGTTTCGTCCATGAGTGTGATTTCTGCAAGCATGCAGCAGCTAAGGCCAATGACCACTACCACCAACCCGCAACTTGCCGCTGCCTACCACAGTATCTGGCCTGCCCTGACTGTTTGAGACAGCTGCTGTCACAAGCGGCCTCATCGATTTGGTGGTGCACCTAGACGCTGTGGTCAGAATGCACATGGCAGGTAGTGTTGGCATGCTAAGAATAGGGAATAGCAAATCTATGAATGGAATTCTTCTAAAAAAACTCCAAGCAATACATTAAGCACCTCGCCCACGCCCTAAACTAAGCGCCGTCTGCTCGCTTGCCATGACCGACCTCATGATTGTTGATGCCCAGGCGTCAGCGATCACTGGTTGGGTGGGACCCGTCCCTTTCTCTGTTGATCCGCAGGCCACTGTCGCCCGGCTCAAGCCATACTACAATGTCGATGCGCTCCTCGGGCACCGTACTGTCGCTGGAATCAAGTTTTTACAAGTCTCATACAAAAGCCAAGATGATTTGGCCTCGGCCATCAACAAGCCCTCAACCTTTTTCCGCGGCCAGTACATCCACGCCATGACTGATGTCAAGGAGTGGTTCAACCAGCGTGCCGACCAAGCCAAGAACGTGCAGATTCTCTGTGCGTACAACACGATCCGCCAGCTCCCTGGTTTGCTCGCCAAGGGCCATGCCCTGCTGGTCGACAACTGCCGCGCTCGCTCGTTCTCCCGCATCTTGTGGCGGTACGAGTCCAAGGAGGATGCCGACGCCGCCGTTGGCCTTGGCGAGTACGCTCTTAACGGTCATGATTTGCGCTTCTTTCCTGGTACTGCCAAGTTGTGTTTCTCTTGTGGTTCCCTGGACCACTTGAGGAATGCATGCCCCACACGCCCTCCAGTCAAGACCCTGCCTCCCTCCTTCTCGTTCCCCGCGCCGGCGCCGGCAAGTGCTGGCGGTGTCAGCTATGCTGATGCTGCCAAGCAAGCCCTCAACAAGGTTGACTCAGTCGAGAGGGATTTGCGTGCCGAGGTCGCGTATTTGGCAGGTCAAGTCAATGACATGAAGGAGCAGCTGGCCAAGTTCTGTGCCCGGCAAGATGAGCTGCTTGCGGCCCTCAAACTGGCGCAGGACAAGGTCGCCAAGCAAGTCGAGGAGCTTGATACTCGCCAAGAGTCACTTGCCAGTACGGTCAAGGGGCTTTCGGCAAGTCTCGAGACCCTCACCACCGAGCTTGATGCCGAGTCTGAGATGGTGGCCGAGTTGAAGGCCCACAAGGCAAGGACCTCTGAGCGGTATATGCGGGTCAACCGCGACCTTGCCATTGTTGAGGCGGACCTAGCAGTAGTGTTGGACGAGCTTTGGCAGTCCAAAGACTTTGCAGCCGCTTTGACAGCTGCGCAAGAGCTGAGTTGGGCCCACAAGGCAAAAAAGAAGGGTGTGCTGAGCCCAGAGGACATCTGAAAGGCTGTTTCCTGGTTGGTTTGTTGTTGCTCCTCCCCGCCTGCTCCTCAATTTCCTTTCCCGCCTCGTCCCCATGGTCGCTTGCGGCCCCTACTGCCACTTGCCTGCCCTCCCTTCTTGCTTGCTTGTGACGCTCATTTTGTAGCGGTTGTGTTCTGGTCTCTTCCTTCTTGCTTCCTCCTCTTTGGAGCTTTTGAGTTGGTCGTAGCCCACAATACATGCAGTAGTGTATTTAAAAAAAAAAAAAAAAAACCAGCCATTTTACTGGCAAGCTTGTCCTTGGGGACCTTTTCCTTGTCAACCTTTTCCTTGACCCGGCCTTGCACTGAAACCAGATCCAAGATGAGCTGATTCTCGTCGTCATCATCCTCGCTAATCAGTGCAAAGACGGATTCTTGCCCACCAATGATGTCAGGTGCACTGGAATCCTTGGTTGCCTGTGAATCATGAACACCGCCAAACGCCATTTCGATTTCCTTGGCCCTCTCGCTCTCAAGGCCATCCTCGGCTACCTTGCCTTCCTCGTCCTCCTCCTCATCTTGATCAAACTCGCCAATGACATAGCCAGCTGCATCATCGCCCAACAAAGGATTCGCAGCAAAATCTGCTGGTGCCTGCTTGAGGTTGATAGCGCTGAGCACATCTTCTTGATCAACGCGAGCAAAATCTGATGGGTGCAAACGGGAGGCAACAAACTCGTCCAAGGTGTCCATCAGTCCATCGTAGCATGGTAAGACCCACGGCAAAGTCCATGTATCAACACCAGCAGCGGTGAACTGTGTGTACTCCCAGAAAGGGCAAAGCAGTTCCACAAATTCCTCTAGCAAAAGAATGAAGTCAGCAGGTGGATCACTGGCAGGATGCAAAACAAATGAAGGGCACAAACCAACGTAGTCCCAATGGTGCTTTTCAAGCAACCCAAGACGTTCATCGTTAACCCAAGTGGACGCAAGAAGGATGGCTGGCTTCAATTCCAGTAGTCGATTGAGGGCTTCCCAGGTGCTGTTCCAACGTGTCCGGACATCATGTCGAGGGACCTTGTATTGAATACCTGCTGCATTGCACGCCTTTTCAAGCGCTGTGCGGATGGTTGGGCTGTAGTAGAGTGCCGACAGGAGTTTCCTCAGCTGGTAATGCAAGTGGTGTGTTAGTCAGAGTCAAACTGATGCAGACAGAAAACCAGTGCAAGTTTAATCACATACCCCAGGTACAAGCCAGTGGAGAATGTCAATGACCCGTTGCGCAGCTCGGTTGGTGCTGTGCTGCAGGCAGTACACGCCCTCAATTTTGTGGGACGAGCCTTCCCTGCAAAGCACGCCGTTGAGGGTATCAAGGGCTTTTGTGTTCGATGAGGCATTGTCCATTGTCAGCGCAACAACTTGCTCAAGTGTGATGTTGTATGTAGCAAGCACGTTCTTGATTAGATGAGCAATTTCGTCACCAGTCTTGGCATTGGTTGGGACAAAGTCGAGGAGAGCTTGGTGGTGGATCGCATGTTGATCGTCGATCGTGAGGAAGGACGCGGTGATTGCTGTTTGATCAAGTGAGACAGCGGCACAGTTGATGAGACAGGAACGCGTCAAGCAGCACAGGGTGAAAGTCTTCGGATCCTGAAGACTTTGCTGGGCGAGATGGCGGTAGAGGTAGAGAAGGGGAGTTTTGAGGCAATATTAAAAGTCTTCAGGTCCTGAAGACTTTGGGAGGTAGGCAGGGAGAGAGACATGGACAGCAAAAAGTCTTCGGATCCTGAAGACTTTGCAAACGCGTAGGGAAGGATCGTGATGGGCAGTGAAAATGAACATACCAAAAAATTGCACTTGATTCCCCGCAGTCCACCCATCCATGATGATGTTAAACTTGGACGACGAGCCCTTGACGAGCGTTTGGAGCTCTTCAATCACCTTTTGAGACGACGCAACAATCCGTTTGGTCATCGTTGTGCGCCCAAACAAACGGAACTTGCCCCCAGCCAATTCAATAAGCTCGCGGAAGTTTTTGTCGTCCACAACCCGGATTGACTGATTCGTCCCAACCAAGAACCGAACCACCGCCTCGTCAAATTTGGCCTGTTGTGCAGGGCTGGGCCGCCGAGCACCTGCAGCTGGCCCAGCCATGGCGGCACGGATGTCAGTTTGCCCTCGGCCAGGTTCCTTGTTCTTGGTCTTTTTGGCGGAAGCGAATGCGTCTTTCAAATCTTCTTGCTTGCTCATGAACTTTTCATGGTGGTGGAAGAGGTGGGAGGCAAGGTTGGTGGTCGTGTGCGTGCTGTTGACAACCTTGGCCATGCAAAGGCGGCAAAGGTAGAGGTTGTCGGCAGTTTCAAAAGTTGCGGCCATTGGCAGAGTGGCCCCAGTCATACCCAGAACAGTTGCGAGGCGGTGGAGGACGTCGGCGTACTCGGCAGGATCTGGGCTCTGGTTCGGAGGGAAGAAGTACTTGCCGTATGCCCCCAATTTGGTTGAAGGTTTGGGCTGATGCGATGTGTTGGTGGAGGTGGTGGTGGTGGATTGATCGGTTGATTCTGCTTTGGCAGAAAGCGAAATGGGACTCAGAAACTGGAGTGGGGCATGAAGAAGGGAAGGGCCAACATACCATGGTCGCTGTCATCGAGTGAAATCACGTCATCGCTCATGTTGGGCCGCTTGTTGACTGCTGGCTGGCGGTCCGGGGAGCGAGAAGCTTGTCTCTTGTGACCCGCTGAGGAGGTGGTGGTTGTCATGTTTGTCCTGCGAATGTGGATGGCTGACTAGTAATTGCCAAAGGGAGCCAGGTCACAGCCATGTGAGGCAAACACTCTGCCGACACCGCTGACAAGGGCACATGGGAAATGCAGGGAGCTGATTCTGATATCGATTCATCCATCACATGGTCACACATGATCTGCTGCCTGGTGCAAATGGCCAATTGCGAGTCAGAGTCATCGTTGCGATTTCGACCACTTGCCGACATGCCGCCGACATACCAATGGTATCAAAAGATTCGCAGCAATTGGTTTCCGGGTGAATATCTTGTCGAAATGTGAGTGCCGCTCATGTGCCGCAGTCCATTTCCCGCCAAGTGTTCATGTCGGGAAACATGCACATGAACGGACGTGACATGGTGCAGTCGTGAGACAATGCGATTTCGACCACTTGCCGGCATGCCGCCAACATACCAATGGTATCAAAAGATTCGCAGCAATTGGTTTCCCGGTGAATATCTTGTCGAAATGTGAGTGCCGCTCATGTGCCGCAGTCCATTTCCCGCCAAGTGTTCATGTCGGAAAACGTGCACAATGAACGGACATGACATGGTGCCCGTCGTGAGACAATGCGATTTCGACCACTTGCCGGCATGCCGCCAACATACCAATGGTATCAAAAGATTCGCAGCAATTGGTTTCCCGGTGAATATCTTGTCGAAATGTGAGTGCCGCTCATGTGCCGCAGTCCATTTCCCGCCAAGTGTTCATGTCGGAAAACGTGCACAATGAACGGACATGACATGGTGCCCGTCGTGAGACAATGCGATTTCGACCACTTGCCGGCATGCCGCCAACATACCAATGGTATCAAAAGATTCGCAGCAATTGGTTTCCCGGTGAATATCTTGTCGAAATGTGAGTGCCGCTCATGTGCCGCAGTCCATTTCCCGCCAAGTGTTCATGTCGGGAAACATGCACATGAACGGACGTGACATGGTGCTAGTCGTGAGACAATGCGATTTCGACCACTTGCCGGCATGCCGCCGACATACCAATGGTATCAAAAGATTCGCAGCAATTGGTTTCCCGGTGAATATCTTGTCGAAAGGTGAGTGCCGCTCATGTGCTGCAGTCAATTTCCCATGAAGCGTTCATGTCGGGAAACACGCACATGAAGTGACGGTGCTGGTCATGAGACAAGTTCAATGTTCCCAGACCCAATCACATCTGGTTGTGCAACACAATCGCGACCCAGAATGCAGGGCGAGCCGAGCTTACGTAAGTCTACAACCAATTTGAAAGTATTTCGCAGACTTATTGGCACATCATATCCAAGTTTGGGCCGTTTTTATCGAGTGGAGAGGAGTACACGTTTGGAAATAGTCCATGAGGTGCGCCAGTTCAATGTTCCTAGACGAGACCTAATCACATCTGTGACAATCGCGAAGTATAATAATGTGGAGCGAGCCCGAGCTTGTGCAAGTCTACAACCAATTTGAAAGCCGCAGACTTACCTGGCCGAAAGCCGCGACGCCTTTCACTTTGTTGACGCTTCTCTGAGGCCTGAGGGACAGCGCATATGCACTTTCCTGTGCTTCAGCACCAGGTAGGCCATATTTAAAGCGATTTCGACCACTTGCCGACATGCCGATGACATACCAATTGTATGAAAAGATTCGCAGCAATTGGTTTGCCCGTGAATAGCTTGTCGAAAGGTGAGTGCCGTCCGTGTGTCGCAGCCAATCGCACATTACAGAATGTGTCAGAGGGTTTTCATTTTATGCGAGTCTGCCGACATGCACTGACATTGTGAGCCATTCAGTTGTATGTGCCAAGTTTTCGAGTGATTTGCGGTGTTGTCAGCGGCATTTGCGCATGGTAACATCTGGCTTGCTCAATAGGTTATCGGGTACATCATGGTCAGTGTACATAATGGTGGAGAGTGAGACTGAACGATCTTCCATCGCCGCCAGAGAAAAAAAAAAACACTGCCTTGACAGCAAGTTGCTTGTTTTCTGTTGCCTGACACCTTTCAAAAAAACCATGTGACATTGCCCGGCTAACCAAAACAATAACGGTCAGGTTCGATACACTGATGTTCTGTATTGATTGCAGATGCGAACCGACTGAGCTAAATGAACATGACGTCCTGAGACAGAATCTCCATTCATGTTGCCAGCAATCCAGCTCGAGTTCTAAACGCATGACAGGTTCAATTGACTGGGGCACAGTTGAAAGCAACAGCTTGTTTCATTCTCCCCTGGCGAATATCATGCTATCAAAGATCACAGACACCCCTGACAGAATGACCACTTCTTTGACCATCGAAGGCCTGCCCGCCTCGCCCAGCACCATGTCGGCCAAGACCACTACCACCGATGGCCCGCCCGCCTCGCCCAGCACCATGTCGGCCAAGACCACTACCACCGATGGCCCGCCCGCCTCGCCCAGCACCATGTCGGCCAAGACCACTACCACCGATGGCCCGCCCGCCTCGCCTGGCGCCATGTCGACCAAGCCCACTACTGCCGATGGCCCGCCCGCCTCGCCCAGCACCATGTCGGCCAAGCCCACTACTGCCGATGGCCCGCCCGCCTCGCCTGGCGCCATGTCGGCTGGCCTTGATCAAGTCCCTTCCAGGTACAAGGTCCATTTGCCCATTGCGCTGGACGAGGTGACACCCGAAATTGTGGCCAAGTACGTGGCTTTCAACTTCTGTATCAATCTGCAAACGACTGGTTGTACTCATGCTGCTCTTTTGTGTAGATGCGTAGTCGGCCTGTACAAGCAGCTCGCTTCGACAGCCAAGATCGGTAAGGACAATGCCGCAATCGAAACCATTGTGCAGTCCTTGTCCTTACTTGCTGACAAGGACGAGGGCGAGGACGAGGGCAAGGGCGAGGGCAAGGACAAGGGCGAGGACCTGCACACACCAGATATCGTGTTTGTGGGCGAGCGCCAAGTTGCTGGCGCTGTCAAGCAGGACCCTCAAGAGTCCAAGAAGCGGTCTATTGGCGATGTCGACGGAGAGGAGGATGTCGCGTCTGAGGCCATGGTGGCGCCGGTGCCCAAGCGGCGGCGTAAGGCTATCGTTGCCGGTGATGGGGTGGTTGGCAGTGGTGACTCCATTGCGAGCAAGGTATGTATATTTAGCTTGTTTATCACTTGCCTCGGCCTCCGTGTCAGCCGCTGCCACATCTCATTGAGCCTGCTTCACCGCTTCACGGGCTGTCGATCGTCATGGCCGATCGCGTGCTGATCCACCACGTCACCGAGGCAAAGTCTTCGGCTGCCGAAGACTTCATGCTAACGGACTTTTTTTCTTCTTCTTCTTGCAGATGATCCTGGGGAACAGGATCTCCGAGTACGTCGCTTGGGCCAAGGAGGGGCACAAACGTATGAAGGCAAGCAATGGTGTTACGGTCTGGGAGCAGTTGAAGGGGGTGTTGAATGCAGGCATTGGCCGGCAAAGTGGGTGGAAGGCTGCTGAGTCGGCACAAGGAACGGCGGCTGTTTTGTCTGCCATGGGTGCCTTGACCGACTTCTTGTGGATGCTGTCCGAAGTATCCAATCGCGTTGCTCCCGAGGGTGAGGTGGATGTGTTGACCAGCAAGCCGAATCACACTGTGCCGGCAAGCTTGGTCGTTGCCACAATGGTGGCAAGCTCCTTTGACCTTGAGCTAACAAATGCACAGAAACAACATCAGGTCAAGGTCAACATTCCCCGCAAAGTCAAACTTTCAGCTTTGAAGGCCGTGCCAGAACGCCAAAAGGCAAACTATGTGTCGTACTGCCGGTGCCTCATGCACTTGTACATGGTCTTTGGCCCTGTGTTGTTTTGTGTGCTTGCTGCCCGCCCAGACTCTGGCCGTTCGGGATTTCAGGGCAAGATCACTGAAATCCATGAGACATTGTGCCACTTGTCCAAGGAGGAGATTAAGGCAATCCGTGCACAATTGTCGTCAGCAGTACCAGAAGATGAGCTGAAGGAGCTTGGCTTTGGCGGTGTGTCTTTGGAAGGAAAGAAAGTGATGCAGCTTGTTGCAGAGTCGCTAGACAAGCATTCCCTTGTGAAGTGCCCGGATGTGCCTGCCTGGTGGTGAGAATCTTGTAGTGTATTTTGTCTAATGTATCCATGTTTTCTATAGTAAAGGCATTTTCCAGTAACAGCATCATTCATTTCTGTCAATGGTGGCCAACAGTATCCTCAATCCACAGGCCAATAGCAGTATTTTGCATCAGAACTGACCAGTATTGGTACATGTCTGTCCACGCAGCCCATACCAATCAGTATCTGTATATCCTCACCACATTGACAGGTAGTATCAGTGATTCTTGGAATCATGAGCCAGTACCAGTATTGCCCTGACTCTTGCAAAAATACCGCGTTTGCATGGGGCAAGTATTGGTAAAACATATTGAGTCCAGCAACCTGTACAAGTATCATCAGAAGAGGAAAATGATAGTACATGTACCTAAATGCGTCACGTCATGTGGCAAGTCTAGTCTCATCAGCAGACATGATGGCGACAGCACCTTTCTTGACAAGAAAGAGATCAGTGCCGGTGTCTCCTTGCTTGAAAACCTGAAAAGACCATGACGACACCAGTCAGCATACTGGCTACTATGCATGTGGCGACCGTTGAAGCTCGTTTTACATACATAGAAACCCGACTGAACGTTGATCATGGTAATTCTCTCTATCAGCGCTTGCTTGAACGCCATGTCGGTCTTGGCGAAAAGAGGTACTTTCTCGATCAGACTCCAATAGAGGTGCATCAGAATGTCTCGCCGCATGCCGCTTGGCAACGAGTTGACAATTTCGTCAAGGTCCATGCCCTTCTTGTGCAAGAAATCAAACTCCTCCTGATCGAGGATTCGCTGCTGAAGCGTCGCCGGGAACTGGTTGGCAATGAGGTATTGACGCAAGAAGGTCTTTTTGAAATTGCGGCTCTTGGCCATCTTGTCGTAATGCCCTTGCACGTTGAGCGAGCGAACGATTGAAACCAAATTGCCGAAAATGCTCCCTAACAGTAAATTCAATGTCAAGTGGCATACTCTGTGGGAAAAGAAGAAGAGTGCGTATACCATAAACGACTGAAGCAAGAAGCATTTCGACCGCCTGGCAAGATGAAAGGATGTCCCGGAATGTAAGCAGTCTCGAGCAGCCCCGTGGCGAGCCGGCAAAAAAAGAAAATGACGGACCTGGTATCCTGCTTCCCAAACAACCTTGACATCTCGCAAGATGAAGAACAAAGCCTTTTGTGCGTCCACACTTTGGTTGAATGTCAGAAGAATGCCAAGTGGGTGAGAATGGATTGGGTCTCACACGACGAATAAAGGAGATTGCATACTAGTTAAAAAGGAACCGAAACAGGAGGCCAGTAGGAATGCCTTCATCGTCAACAAGATAACGAGCAATAAAGCGGCGCTGTGGGTGCAGCCGTGAGCTGGTAAACCAAAAGATGCACGAGTTGAACAGCGAGACGTAGACGGCAACAAGCAAGTTCTTGAGCAGCCGACTGAATGCTCGTGGGACATAGGGGAACCGCATATCTCGAAACCAGATGAGTGTGTCTCCAGTATGCAGGAGTCGAACCAGTCGCAGCAATGCAAAAGTGAGCTCAAGCGAGGGAATATCACTTTCATTGATGTAAAATGGATCATTTCAAGATCAAGTGAGCCGAACCTTCTTAACAGCTTCACTCGGTTACCAGTGAGAGAGACGTACGACGCCGAGTACATGTATCGAACGGCAACCGACTCAATGGTGACTATTGCCATTGGGGACAATGAGCTCGATCCATCGGAGAACGAGTGCACGAAGATCGGGTGGTTGCAAACAAGCCCAGTATGCTCGGCTCTCGCTAACAGGCCATGAGCGTAAAACAGCCAGTCGCATGGCAAGCACGACAGAATCTTCAGACGGTTGTTGCTTGACCGCCAATACAGCTCCTTACGCTTCTCGGGATGGGTCACAAGTTGGCCATACTTGTCCTTGCGCGGCCGGTAGAAGTCCAGGAGTACCACCAAGTACAGAGCGGCATCCACAGCCGCAAACGAGTAATACACGCCAAAAGGGACTTCACACAAGAACGCAACCAGAATGGGAATGCCAATCAGGTACGACGCATCGATTGCGCGTGTGACAACATCAAGCACTCGCCAAAAGGGTGACTCTGGGTCGCTTGACACGCGGCCTACCACTGTGGAAAGCAATTCTTGAGCAGGTTGGATGACTCGATGGTAGAAAAAGCGAGGAACCGAGGTTGCATGTGATTGCGAACGACTGAAATCAAGCTCTGTGGACAATTCTTTCGAAAGATCGAGGCCGCCCGCTGGTTCGTGAGCCGAAAATGACCAGTGTCTTGCTGGTTCAAGTGTTGAAACCAGTTCATCGTCATGTGGCGGCTGTGGCTGTGGCGGTAGTGTTGATGAGGTGTGGAGCTCGACGAATGGTGTGGCACTGTTCTCTGCTCCTCGAGTTTCTGCTTGCCCCTGCAAACTACCATGCCGGCTTTGAACCAACGCTTGCACGGAGCTCTGCTCGGTAACATGCCTCAAACGACCAGCGGGCTCGTGACTGATGCTGTTTCGGCGCTCGTTGATGGTGTCCGCACCATCCAAGTTCAAAGTGCGAACAGCATTCGTGGACACGGACTGGGGAATATCAGTCGCTGAGCTCAGCGGGGACAGGAACAATGAGCTGCTCTTACTTGACCCTGCAGCACAAGGTGTGGTTTTCTCATGGGGCCAAGCGGCGCTGGAGTTTGGTACTTGTGGTGGCGGTAAATGCAAATGGGTGTGTGATGCTTTATTGGCGACCGAGTTCGAGCTATAGTCAGCGGTTGATCGTTGAGTTATCGGAAAGAGCAGAGGAACATACAGTGATTGTGGACATTGTCAGCGCCGGTCATGATCGATCGTGGTCGTGCAGCGGGTGGTGGGCATCAAGAATTGCATATGCTTCGGTTGCATGAGCAGCCTTCTGATTGTAATGCTCGTCGATAATGTTGTTATTTTGAGTGCAGCCGGGATACATATTGTAAATATGCACTGCAGAGGCAAGCTGCATCGATCTCATGATCTGACGACAGCAAACGTGCTCGGGTAAAAATATACGCCGGAGAATAGGAAAATGAGACAACCCTTTAACGGGAACAATCACTCATTTCAAAACATTTCCGCTACTTGGCATCGCAAAATACGTCCCCCTGATCCTGCAAAAGCATGACGCCAGTCGGGTCCGCAATGACCATACATCCTCGCCCATCCACACTTGAACCACTCTTGTCTGCGCCTCCATTCCTCAGATACACGCACGTATTCCAGCCCCTCAGTGCCACAATTCCTGTCACCTTTAACGGATCCGGTGACCCGCTGCCGCCCATTCCCGAGTCGGCCAATTGAGCGCCAACAACAAACCGGAAGTATTGCGAGCTTCCTGTTCCGGCGCTCAGAACGTGTACGACACGCACCATGCCAGTGTCGCTATCCAGCTCGCAATGCACATGATTTGGAAGTGCAGGTAACGGAATGTAGCATGCAAGCGTCATGCCCGCGAGCGGATCGTCTTCGGGCGAGTGCAACACAAACAAGTTGCGGCCAGCGGCGACAACCAAGTGCGTCTGCGACTTGTCGCACACGGTCAATGAGCGCTCATGCAGGGTTTCGCGCGGATTATTGGATCCAGAGAACTCGAGTTGCATAATGACGGCCATGCTGTCGATTGAGTATACGACAACCATGGTGTAGGCGATAAAGATGGCGCATTTGACTTGCGACCAATATTCCAGCGCGCATGGAGGTGGCGCAGGTTTGCTGTTGCTACTGGGCGAGTTGGTCGACTTGGACGAGGATGAGCTGCCGCCGCTGACGCCCTTGGCCACGCTCGGAGCTGCGCCGGCCATTGGAGGATGAACCGGAGTCAACACTCCCACCGTGACACGCTGAATCTCCTTGTTGCTCGCATCCAGCTTGACAATCTGCGGGCGGCTGCCGGGAATCAATCCAATGGTCCACTGGTTGGCCATGGCAATGCACAGTCGAAAGTTGACGAGCACGTCGACGGGAGTAAATGTTGCGGTGTGGCAGTCAATGTGGAAGACGTGGCTCGTGTATCGACGTTTGCCCGAAGAATGGTCCAGTTCCCACGTCAGAGTCACGGCAAGGGCGGGCTTGTTTTCGACAGTGGTAGCTGTATTGTCAATAAACACTGAACGTGGCGGATCCATGAGAAACTCGAGGTAGGTTGGTGCGACAGGATACGGTGGCACCTCGGGGTGAAGAATACGATTGGAATTGGGCGAATCATTGCCTTTGGGTAGCAGGTGGATGGGATGGAAAAAGTTGAACGGCTCATTGTCGTCTTCGTCATCGGCTAGGATGTCGTCCGAATGAACCGACTGAGTTGTTGCTGACGGCTTGCGTTGAATGACATAGGTGCCCATCAGCGACACCACATTGCGAGTCCAGCGGTGTTTTTGCTCGAGGCGAACCTGCGCCGTAGCACCGAGCGGCAAAACGCCTTGCGATTTGATGATGCTTGAGAGTGAGCGAACATCGAGCACCAATGACTTTTCCGACCCGTCGAGCCTTGTGTCAATAGCAACAAGGTGATCAAACCAGAGCATGAGCGATCGTATCTTTTTGGTCTGCGAGTAGGTGCCACATGTAGTCAGCTCTACGCGAGTTCAATCTCAAAAGATTGGCACAGACAAGAAATTGGGGCGCACCGATCCGTCCATGTACTCGACGCTTTCAATCACGACCGGCTCCATCCCACACTCTGAGATCCCGCCACCATTCTGTCGGTGATCCCGCAACACCACGGGCTCCAAGAACTGGCCATTGCGATCAAACGCCCACCTGCCCGCCACCCTGACCACCCCGCCTAGTAGCCCAACCCCAGCAACGGCCGTTGCAGGCACCTCGACATCAAACCCATGCGCTGTGGCATGTACACTCGGGCACAATGCATCGTTGGGCTTTCCCGGAATCCGCAACCCCTTGACTGACCCATGTGCGCGAATCCACATTCCGACCACGTCCGTGAGCATGGCCGCGTCGCAGGGGTCACCCCAGTTTGCGATACGGCGTGTAATGGCGTGAGGGGGCAACTGGCCACTGGTTGACACGAGCGCACCCATGAGCGGTGCCCACATGGACGCCCAGTTGTCGCTTTGGACGCCGCGGGATCGGGCCCACATGATGGTGTACCCAGCGGCTGAGTCTTGACGGCCGGCGGAAAGGGCGAGGATCGTGAGAAGCGGCGCGAATTGCGTCATGCTCAGATTGGAAATGGAAATCACATCCAGAATTGTTTCGTACGCGCTCGAGACAGGCAACGTTGCGAGAAGGTGGTCGGCAAGTCGGTGAACAGCTGGATCCGCGAGCCCCAAGGGAATGCTCCCAGTCGCACTACTGATGGTGGGAGTTTGTGCCCCAGGCAGCGAGAGCGAATCGTCGTCATTCATGACACGCGACGGGTCCGTGAATGCATCGGGAAACATTGCGGCCCAATGCTTTCTGGCTGCCATATGCTTCCCAACATCGTCCAGTGCACACGCCAAAGCCAAATGCCGCACAAAATCCACGGCGGCCTTGGACTCGACATCCTTGGGATCGATAGACCTGAGCGTTGACCGGCTCCACGCGCGCAACACTTGCTCCATGCCCTCGATATCGCCAGTCAAGCGTAGAATGCGCAGCATCTTTGTGCATACGGCTATTCCCCATTCCGATATGAGGCCGTCGCCTACCATTGGCTTGTCTTCGGCGGCCGATGAAGAATCTTGGTCGGGAGAGGGCGTATTGGGACGGGCGGGAAACGCTTGCAACATGGCACCGCGAAACCATATCAGCGCGTCTGTAGTATCTCCCGCCAGCCACACCGCCAATGCCACGGCAAGTTCGGTCCAGGGCTCGGAATCCTGATGCACAAGTGACGAGATGGTGGCCAGTGCTTGGTCCAATCTGTCGGTCGCAAGCATCATGGATAAACGCGGCGCATTTGGGTCAACGGACCGCGCAGGCTCGACTGACGTAAAGAAGATGTAGCGTGTCATGTGGTACACGAGCAACGGGCGGTGCATGGGATGTGAGGCAATTGCGTCGGCCAAGAGCTCGGGTCTCAAGCGCGAGCTGGCCGAGTTGGACGAGTCGATAGAACGAGGCCCATTGGTCATGGACTCAAAAGTGCCGGCCATAGAGCTCCGCAGAGCATCAAGAACGGAAGCAGAAGCGGGGTCATTATAGAGGACGTTGGTGGATGGGAGAGGCGCTGCCGTGCCATAAGACGAGGAGAGGGAAGCCGTCGACACGTCTCTGTTGGGAGGATTGTTGTTGGCAGTCGCCATGGTGGCATTGGACGAGGTAGTTGTGCTGGTACGGGAAGAATCAAAGCCAATCGCAGATCCTCGGCGAGAATGAGAGGCAAAGACGGTTGTGTGGGGTGTAGAGACTGGGTTGGTGTAGGGCTGCTGTTGCTGCCGCTGTTGCTGGAGGGGTGAAAAGGACGGTCCCTTGGAAGGAGAAGGAGATGATCTCGGATCAACGTTTTGATCTCGGGGTGAGTTAGATGCATGTGACAATGTCCCATGTGGAGTGGCTCCAGTTTCAATAATGCTTGCTGTCGTCGGTGTCCAAGAATGTGCGCTGCTGCGATGGGCGACAGCCGATGGCATTGGTCGAATCGGCGAGTTTGTCGCTGTGCTGCGAGCAGGATTGGGCGAAGGCAGTTCGACTCTTGCCGTGGCCTCGGCAGCAGCCGTGGCAGATGCAAAAGAGCTGTTCTTTGAACCACCGGGGAGTGTCATGGACATGGAAAGCGACACACTGCGCGAAAGGGAAGGTGCTGGAAGCAAAGGAGGCCCGCCAAGCGTGTTGGATAATGATGGTGACGCAGAGGAGGCCGTGGCGTTTGCCGAGACATTGGCGTTGCTCTGGGCGGCGTTGGCAGGATGATTGGAAGAGGCAGTGCTGACGGTCGAAGATATGGAATCAATCACCTCCTTACGGGCGATAGCCGAAAGGATAGCCTTGACTTGGGTGAGATGATGGTCCCCGGCGATGTGGCGAAGCGTTGCACTGCCTTCCCCCGTCAGATTCGAGTTGATGGCTGCAAAGAGGAGCGATTTGAGCGGGGCTGTGGATTCACTGCTGGTGCTCATTCGCATCCGGCTGGCCGTGGAGGCCGCATTGCACGTGTCTGTATCGTCCCGAGTTGGCGCGGAGGCATTGGGACCCAAAGATGCCGAGCCTGGCTGGATCTTGGCAGGGACAGTGACAGGGATGGCGACGGCTGTGGCAGTCGGCATGATGTGCCAAGTATCTCTGTTGAGGAATGAGGAATGAGCGTGAATGCTGCTTGGAGCGCTAAAGCATTGAGTTGAAGAGACGAAATTGCTTACTTGGGGTGAGTTGCTTCTGTCGGTGTTTGTGGCGTCCTCACATTAAAGGGATGCATGTCGTCCGTCTGGAATCTGCATGGGCACATGCGTGGGAATCAGTTCTTGCTTCGAGGTTGACGCGTGCTGCCTGCTGCTGTTGCGGACGCACTGGCAACCGTTCGAACGTCTACAGCTTGAGCCGTTCGACCACAAGGACGATTGATTGCCGTGTCCCAAAAGAAGAGATGCTGGCCCTCATGGCCTGCATATACCAAGGCCATCTGCGCAACAGACCACCACACACGATCCCAAGGGCTCCGAGTACGCTGCCCGCCCAGATCCAGATCGTGACGAGTGAACGATGAGTGAAGTACGGTAACGTATCACGTGATTTCGTATGCTTTCGGAAGCACGCCAGCATTCCCTCAATCGACCTGATGAAATGAACATGAGCAAGTTACATAGTGCCAAGAGGACTTCAAGGACGGCAGCTATGACCATGACAAACCATGAATCCATGCAACACATGATACCGATTCCACAGATCCATCCCGTAACCGAATCTGAACCGAACCACCCCACCGTCATTGCCACGCCACGATGCCAGAGTCCGTTCACCCACACCCACAGCGACGTTCCACCGCCCACCATCAACATCTTTTGACTCACGTGCGGCATTCTGCTATATTCTATGATAGACTATCACGCATCATCGTCAAAAATCTCCCAAAGTATGTGACGCAGGACCGGCTGCGTGACCACTTTTCCAAAAAGGGCACCATCACCGACATCAAGCTGGTCAAGACAGCCACCGGCGTGTTCCGGCGCTTTGCCTACATTGGCTTCCAGTCCGAAAAGGAAGCCCGCGCCACTGTCAAGCACTTTCACAACACTTTTGTCGACACACTCAAGGTGCAAGTCGAACTCGCTCGGCCCGTCGGCGATCCCAATTTGCCGCGAGCATGGTCAAAGCACACAAAGGCGGCAACGCCGGCCAAAGACCAATCCCAACCACCATCTTCCTCCACCGCTGTTGGTGCTTCGTCATCACACTCCGCATCGGGCTCTGACGAGAGGCAGCAAGCCGACGCCAAGAAATCCTTTATCGATTCGCTGTACGAGGAGGAGCAAAAACGTGAATCGCTCGCCACCTACCTGCAAGTCCTCAAGCCGCGCGCCGCCAAAGCCACATGGCAAAACGATGACGGCGTCCAAGGGGATCCGAAACTCGTGGTGCCTGGAACCGCTGGCAAGAAGAGCAACGCGGTGGCACAAGGCGGCAAATCGGCCGACAAGGGCTCTGCCGTGGAGCCAAAGTTTGACAAGTTTGGCAATGTCGACTCGGACGAGGACGAGTATCAGTCGATTCCGGCCGGCGGATTTGCAAAGTTGGATGAGAGTGGATCAGATGCCGAGTTAGATGACGATGAGGACGTTGGCAACTCAACAAAGGTCGACGCAGGTGCGGACTCCGGAAGCGCAAGCGGATCAGAGTCTGGTGACAACGTGGAGCCATCCCCGTTCCACGACGAATACGACGAGCAAGGCGACCGCGACCGAATGGACGTCGAGAAGCCAACAATCGCCTACCCTATCCTCACGCCCAAAGCGCCCACCACACGACCTCCCGCGCCGACCATTGCGACATCATCCAAAGTTGTTCCGACCACGTCCGAAGAGATTGCTTCCGACACCCAACTCATCTCTACAACGGCCGCCTCTTTGTCGTCAACCTGCCCTACTCTACCACCGAGGACCAACTCGTCTCGGTCTTCAAACAGTTTGGTGCCATTTCCGCCGTCCACATTCCCATCAACCGCGACACAAAGCAACCCAAAGGCATTGCCTTTGTTACCTTTGCCACGCCCGCCGATGCCCTCGTGGCATACAAGCAAATGCAAGGCCAGTTCTTTATGGGCCGCATGTTGCATTTGCGTGGAGCCAAGGCTGCCAAGGATGCGATCGCTGCCGAAGCGGCGGCCACGGACGAGATTGGCAACGGGTCGTTCAAGGCAAGGCAACTGGCCCAGCGCAAGGCGACCGCAGGCAAGGATTTCAACTGGAACTCGCTGTTTATGGCGGGTGACGCCGTTGCATCGGCCATGGCAGCGCGCTTGGGTGTGGCAAAGTCGGACATTTTGGACCGCGAGTCCGAGGACATGGCTGTGCGGCTCGCGCTTGCTGAAACGCACGTGATTGGCGAGACAAAGGAGTACTTGGCCGAGCACGGCGTCGTGTTGGATGCGTTTGAGCGCAAGTTGAGGTCGGATTGCGTCGTGCTCATCAAGAATGTCACGTACGGCACAACCCTCGAGGAGGTTGTCGCGCTGGTCGAGCCGTTTGGCGAGCTCGGGCGGGTTCTCTTCCCGCCAGCAGGGACTTTGGCCGTGGTGGAGTTTTTGGTGGCAGCCGACGCAAAGGCGGCATTCCGGTCACTGGCCTACAAGCGATTCAAGAACTTGCCCCTCTACCTCGAATGGGCACCCAAGGATTGCTTTGACGTTGCTTACGATCCCAACAAGCATGCCGCAGGCACATTTGGTGCCATTACCGCGTCCAGCACAGAGTCTGGTGCGGCTGCTGTTGCGGCAATCAGCGGACACAGCAAGAAGCGGATGCGGTCGGCGGCGTTCATGGGCGAGGACGACATTGACGAGACCAAGCTCGCATCTACACAATCAGTCTCAGCCTCGTCTGCAACGGCTGCTGCCGCAGGCGATACCAACACCAAACTCATTGTGCGCAACGTACCGTTTGAGGCCACCATCAAGGATCTCCGCCAACTGTTCCGACCGTTTGCGCATGTCAAGTCGGTGCGGTTACCCAAGAAGGTGACGGGCGGCCACCGTGGATTCGCGTTTGCCGAGTTTTTGACGCATGGCGAGGCCATCGAGGCGATTCGCGCCCTGAGGCATACACATTTGTACGGGCGTAGGTTGGTCATTGAATTTGCCAACCAGCAAGAGAGTGTTGAGGAGTTGCGCGAAAAGACAAAGAAGATGGCGGCGGGAGCAAAGGGGAGCAAGCGCGCTCGTGTGGATATGGGCTCGTACAAGGAAAGGGAGGGCGAGGACGATGCAAGTGAAAGCGAAGACGAGTAAGCTGAGCCATTGTGTGTGAGTGTGGTTTATGTATCGTTTATTGTACACTGCCATGAATGTAGATTACCAGCTTGACTCCCCTCCTTGCACAAGTCATCACTGACTTGCATTAGGTGCTCAATGGTACATGCTGCCCTGCCATGATGAGTAATAGGACAAGACTCGTCAAATCCGGAAATGGATGCTCGACTTGCCCTTCAATCCGTCGATAATGCACAAACCCCGTTTCGGTAAACCCTTGCGTGACAAGCCGAATGGAATCCCTGCGAAGTTGTCCAAATAAGTCCTGCGCCTCAGGCCCTGACCGCTGGAGGATACGCGGTACGAGATAATGCCAATTCATCCACACAGCACCTCTCCAATAGTTTTCGCCCTTTCCAAAAGGCTGGGCCCAAAGGTGTCAGATTGGATCGGAAACCAGCGCCCGAACTCGGTGCTCGGTGAGGGCCGCTCATCATGATTTCGTTGGCCGTGTTGGGAACTGTCCCACGACCTCATTTGGTCTCTCTCTACTTGCACATGAATCGTGTCCGCGGCTCCAAATCAACATCGTCGCGTTGGACGCCCTTGTCTCGCACACATTGCAGTGCCTCGTTGACAGCTGGTACTGCTCACGCCACCGCTGAAGTGCTCGTGATCATGAGAACAGCAGTTCAGGTTATGTAAGAGATTTAACATTCATAGGTGCAGCTCCAACTCAGAGTCAACCCAACACTTGAACGCGGGACACAACCGACTTGAACTCGTCACCGCCTCAGGCTAGCTTTTTGTTTCCCATCATCATTCGCAGTCCTCCCATTCCACAAAAAAAAACCTTTACGGAAATCATCAACACAGTCTCATTGGCTCGCTGGTACTTGCTTATCATCCGTCACGCTCGGCGCAACCTCGAATCAAAACTCGCCTCGGCCGACTCTACCACCGCGCGAAAACTCGGCACCTTCTAAATCAGAAGGCGCAGTCCTGTATATATAACTATATCCATTCAAAGGAGTGGAGCAATGTGCATGCAGTGGAGTGAATGGGAAGCAACTCAGCAACACAGGGCCACTCCGCTGGCCACCCAGGACCACTTGGAGCAGGCCGCCGATCCAGTTGGCATCGATCCAACCACCAGCTGGCTCATCAGCGAGCATATAGTATCAGATTATAGTACACGCATTGTATACCATTACAGGACCGTGCCATACCATACCAGGCTATCTTATTCCCACTTGTAACAGAGTGGTCGCGGCCTGTAATGTAATGGTCAGGGCCTCCGATCGAGCGGTGCCAATTCATCACGTGAGGCGCGTCTCACACACCCGAACATTAAGATCAGTCGTGTCACCCACATCGAGACCCACCACTAAATATTGCAACCGCTCAAGCGGCCGTCGCTGGCCGACGTCATCCCAAGAAAAGCAAATGCCACACACTGCAATGCATCGCAAAGTATCACATGACTGCACAAAATGGTCCTCGACGGCGATTTCTCGCCGACGGAGCCAGGCGGGCCTGCCTTGCACCGACACCAAACGACAGCCAGAGCCACGACGACCTTCAGCTCGAGTTGGCAACCCCTCCTCCCGAGCTTGCGGACGATGTGATTGCCGGTACTTGATCTACTCTTCTGTGCTGCCTCCACGGAACCCGCGCTCACCCCGTTTTCTCTCATTCCATAGCTGACAAGAATCGTGTCGACATGGCCACCGGGTCTCTCGAGGATGGCAAAGTCGCCGTCGGTTAGACGACTTACGATCGTTCATGCCCGTCATGGTTATCGCATGACCAATAACATTGTCGCTGCGTCGGTTTCCCTTCATCCGTACACGCCGGAATTATACCCCATCACGTCCGCTGTCAAGTCGTCGACTGGCCAAAAGACCGATGGTGGGCACGCCAGTGTTGTTGTCAACGGAGCTCACCCGTTGACTGACGGCGCATTCAAGAAAAGCGCATGTTGGTCATTCTCGCATCTGTCGGACTCGCCCAATTGACTCATCATTCGCCGTCTTTTCCGTTCTCAAGATCCAATACTCCAACACACCCGGCGGCGGCGGCCAAACTACGGACATCTCCTTGTTTTTCGAGAGCATTGCCCACCTACTCCCGAGGTCGACCAAGCTCGCTGCCAAGACCCAGTTGAACAAGTTTACTGTCGGTTGTAATGGTGGGTACACGTGCCGTGGAATCCTCATTCCGATTGTCGCCGTTCTCACTGTCATGTTCACTCTCTCTTTCAGGTGCACGGATCTGTGAGTACGCCCACGAATCCGTCAAGAACATGAAGTACTCTGGCGCGCACCCAAACTACATACGACAAGGGCAAATTTGCCACGGTTCAGGCCGAGGTTGATCGGTGTCGCGCAATGCAGCGTGGATCCTAAACCCACAAGTTTTATCAAGCAAATGTCATTGATTGGTTGTGCAAGTGTGGCATCCCGGAGGCCGAGCCCATCTTCTGTGAAGCGGTATGCTTCATGCTTGCCATATTCCCTCTTGTGGATATGTAACTTACTTTCCTATCTCTCTTGTGTTACAAACCACAGCGGCCCGGATTTGTCACGCCTTTCATCGGCTGTAGCAAGTACCTTGGATCAGACCCTGCCGGTACCCACCATGCATTCTCCATTCCGAGGGGCGTCGACGATAATACGCTCAAGGAACTCATGGATGGCAAGGACGACGAGTTCCACGCATACCACCCAATCGCATGCCGCACTGTGCTGAAGATGCAAGGCGAGCAAATTTGCCGTATGTTTCTTTTTGATTCCAGGCTTTTCCTTACAAGGAAAAAGAGCGATCTGGACATGACTTTGGGCCCCGCTACATCGCTGGCCGCCATAAACAGTTGTGGATCAAACGATAGGTTTCATAACGTATGAAATTTTCTCTATCCATTGGTACCAATAAAATGTCAAATTTCCAATATTTTATCTTTCATCCGATTTTCCCTAATTTTGCTACGGGAGCCGGACATACGGCCCCATCGCAGTAGTGCGGTTCGATTGTCTTTCAGCACTGAGGCCAAGAGTAGTAGTAAAATTTTGAGATATGAGGGGGTCTGTCCTCTTATTAGTCCCTATGCCGACTTGTTCGATGGACGTGCTCGTCTCGCATTTCATCGCGCCAACGTGAAAGCAGGCACCCCTGGTGAAAGGGCCGTCGATCATGTTGTTGCTGCTCACTCTTCCGTCCGATTGGCCACAATTATGGACGCCCAAAGATTGTGAGACATGTGAGTCAATCGACAGCCGCCAACAGGCAACCAACAGGTCGTCAATATCAAGTGTGTTTCAACCTATACTCTCCCCTACGACGGATATCATGGCAGGCGCAAGCACGCGGGAAGCCACCATGCCAAGCTTGCCCACCCTAGCCTCGATCAAGGCCTGGCATCGTGTCTTAGCTCCACCTCCCCCCCCCCCCCCCAAACAGGCCGGCTTCCACCCACTCTCTTCCCAATAAAATCACTCTTGTGAAAATCAATGCAATCAATCACAACAATGTCATCCAACCCTCCTTTGCTATCCGCGGGCCCGTCCGCATCGACGCAATCGACGATTGCCACGCTTCTGCCATCGGGCATCGAAAACCAACGCAACGAGTGCTTTGCCATCGCCGTTGTGCAAGTACTCCTTCAATGCCAGCCATTTACCAACTGGCTGACCCTCTTTACTGGATACACTCGCAAGTACAACGCATCGTCCCAATTGTTCCCTGTTGCCGCAGCCCTGTCGTCCCTGTTTGATGCCATGAGCCCGCCTTGCGTCAATCCTACTCTTCCTACCATCAGCCCGCTCATGTGTGCGATTCGCAAGTATCATCCTTGGGCGAGGGCCGACATTCCCGATGGCCAGCAAAGTGATGCTGCCATTTTCCTTGGCATCCTGCTCCATTGCCTTTTCGTCGAGGCCGAAGCCACCTTTCCGACCCGACCAGTGATTGCCAATTTCCTCTACAGCATGTATAAAACCGACTTTGATGCAACCCACAATGGCGTCATCCTTCTCGATATCAGCCACCACAAGGTCACAACGTTTGAAAAGGCATTGCAACTTTCGCTGAAATGGAGCTACACGTATTGTCCGCCTGACATGCTCTTCATGTCTGTCAATCGCAATCACCTCGAAATCCAAAAGATCCGCAAGCATGTCAATGTGCCGACAATGCTCAACTTGTCCAACTACTTTGACTCGGCCGTAGGCACCAACGACGCCATGTACCGCCGTTCAGGCGTCGTTTACCACTCTGGTGCGACATTTTGGCACGGTCATTGCACAGCTCACGTCCGCCTTTCCCATGCGCTTGAGCGCGACGTCTGGATGTACACCAACGATCGATCTTGCCGGCACGAGCGGGATTCCGCTTGCATCGCAGCAGCCGGGGCTGGCCGGGATACCGTCCTTGTTGCATACGAGAAAGTGGATGAGCATTTGTTGGAAGTGGACGAGTTCCCTGAACCATTGCCAAGGATGCTCCCGGATGAGATCATGGCGTTCAGCGATCAAGATGGGGAGGGTGCTGCCACTGGTGGCAGTGGGGAGACTGGTGAGGACGAGGATGGCGAGCACGCAATGACAGAAACGGATGCAAGTGAGGATGAAGATGAATCTCCGCCACCTGCACCTGCACCGCCGCGCAAGTTGACGGCAAACCAGCACAAGCGTCTCCGCAAGAAGATGAAGCGAATTGGTTTTGCCCACATCCCTGGCCTGACCGACATGAAGTTCTTGGGTGCCTTGCATGACCTCGACCGTGAGCAACTGTGCTTGTTGCTGGCTCGAATGTCCGACTGCCACCCATGTGTAGTAGTACCTATGACCGCATCAATGAAACACAATGCATTAATGGCCAATGTGTGACCCCTGCTCAATCGACGACACCACCTTTGCTCATCACCGGCGTCATCAAGTCAAGTTTTCAGAACGTTGCCAACCCGCCAGATCAGCGCCTCCCATCGCCGCTCGCCGTCAAGGACTCAAGCGGACCCAGCAGCCTTGGCGCAACCGGCATCGCATTCGCTCGCCTGCTCTTTCGCTCGCACAGGCTCTCGCTCTCGAGTTCCGCCGCCATGTAACGCAACAACCCAACCTCATGTTGACTATCACACGCTAGCAATGACACCGGTTGCGGCTGTCCATCACCCAGTCGCCAGCGCGCTGTCGCCCACCGTGCTCCCTGCAAAGCGCTTCCTTCATCGGGCCGCCAACCGAATCAACGGCAACGGGCCGCCAACCGAATCAACGGCAACAGCACAATGTCATGCGAACCACCTCGCAAAAGGCAGACCACCCGCGACCAGCTTGAGCAACTCTGACTGCCTGCTCGCGCTTGCTTGCCTGCCCCCACTGCAAACGCTGCCGCCCGCGCCGTGCCTACTGCTCTAGGCCCGCTCACAATCATTCGATACTTGTGATCCGATCCGCTTGCATCATCATGTGGACAAGCAGCCTCGTGCCTGCCGCCACTCATGCACCCAACCGCTGCATGCCAGTATCAGCCGAGAACTACGCGATCCACGCCCACCGTCGCACCCACTCAGTATCCAAAGACCACACCGCCACACATGCCATCTGCAGTCAACCCATGCAACTCATGCAGTCCATGCAATGCGACCCACTGCATACATACTCCCATACTGATCCGTTTGCCCGCCCAACCTGTCCAACATGCCGATCGGACCCATGTTTGGACAGATCATCTTGCTCTTTCACAAGCTCCTTCACAAGCTCTTTTTGTACCATCAGCACAACACCCCATCATTATTGATGGAGGCGGCCGCCTCTCCAAGGGCACCATCACATACTGCGCGCGTTTCTCCAACGGATCGCTCAAGCTGTGAGCGTGGCGATTCGCTTGTGCTGGTTTCATGTGGTGCAATGCTACCGACGGTACGTCCACGCTGCCATGTAACTGTGCTAGTACACCTTACTGACGCTCTTACTCGTCGCTCACGTCACGCCCTCCCTTGATGCCCGTGCATTCACTCGTCGCTCATGAACTTGCTTGCTCATGGACTCAATTGGCGCACATGTATCACTCGTTGCCACGTACTTGCTCGCCACCTTGCCGCAACGTTGCCCATGCATTCGCTGGTTGCCCATGTTGCGCAATATGAAATGATCAATCCTGATCACAATGCTCCTTCTTTAGCAGGCGACTGCTCGATCATTGAGACATGGGAACGGGGAAGACGAGTTAGAACAGACGAGCCCACGGCAGACCAATAGACTCACCGCATTAAGGTCGTCCTCCCACATGTACCACTCCGGGGGAGCCCCCAGGCCCCCCACGACCAACCTTCCCCCCTCACCAGACCCCCCAAGACACTAACCTATTGTAGATGATCCGAGATG
This sequence comes from Catenaria anguillulae PL171, assembly GCA_002102555.1. NCBI lineage: Eukaryota > Fungi > Blastocladiomycota > Blastocladiomycetes > Blastocladiales > Catenariaceae > Catenaria > Catenaria anguillulae. Next base: position 48,861 of record MCFL01000045.1, on the reverse strand, counting down.
ACCCTCGGATCTCCCCACTGCTATTATTATGGTAACTATGGATTCCAACAGATTAAGAGTCTCATGCTTGATGGCCAACCCTGCCTACAAGTGAATCCTTGGTTACCATACGAAATGCAGCCCCTCCCTGTCCGTAAATGCCCATTGGCTGCCGCAAGTGCTGGACCCACATTCTCATTCTTCCTGTCCGTAAATGCCCATTGGCTGCCGCAAGTGCTGGACTCGCGCTCTCATTCTTCCTGTCCATAAATGCCCATTGGCTGCCGCAAGTGCTGGACTCGCGCTCTCATTCTTCCTGTCCATAAATGCCCATTGGCTGCCGCAAGTGCTGGACTCGCGCTCTCATTCTTCCTGTCCATAAATGCCCATTGGCTGCCGCAAGTGCTGGACCCACACCCGAACTCCCACTGTCACAAATGCCCATCACGCGGCTTACCCTACATGCACACACTGGCTGGCTCCCAGATGAGGGGGAGCACTGACATATACATGGAGAAGAGTGACCCACTCAGCCCGGGTCGGAAGAGTCGATATCCATCGGCGGTCACACCACGTGATGGCACGACGTCGGGGCCACTGGCTTGCATGCCCATGGCAACGCGTGAAAATGCAAACAATGCAGTTTTTTCACGTGGGGCGACACACGTGGGCATGCACATTGCGCAGGTTGTGAACGGAACCTGGCATGTGCCCCGCTTGCAACGCAACCCATGCACGCTTCCACCTGCATCTACTTGCACATACGCTTGATCTGCTCAACCGTACACTTGCCCGTCCGTGACAACACACACCCGACCCCACACCCATCTCATCATGTCCACCATCGCTGGCATCACGCCGCAGGCCCTGCTCGATGCCTACACGAAGGCCATCTCCATGCCCCACCTGGCACTCACGTACTACACACACCCCGAGATCGACGAAATCTGGACCGATGACCCGTCGGCTTGGGCGAAAGCACAAGGCATCCCAACGACGACCCCGAACGACCGCGCGCTCGCCCTGATCGCCTTCCAACTCTTTGACTACACCACCAAGGCGACCAACGATGGATCGCCCCTCCACGAAACCACCTCTGTCCGCATCGAGCACGGACACTATCACCATTACCCGCGCACTGTCTTCAACATTGGCGAAGCTACCGCCTGGATCAACAAACACATGGCCGAGCAACATGACTTCTCGGGCGAGAACCCGGACAATGAGCTCCTCCGCAAGTGGCAAGGAATCACCGATCGCCCGCACGCTGCTGATGCCTGGGATGTGGCCAACTGCGCCATTGCCCGCCGCATGCCCGCGCACATTGATGCCACTACTGCTCGGCCCATCACGGCTCTCCCGCTGCCCGCACACGAGCAAGTGAACGCGCTTACCGCCAACGGCCAAGGCCAACAACCCATGGGCGAGACCAACCTTCCAAAGACAAGGCCCATCCGCTTCAAGCTCACCATGAACGAGCGTGCTGCCTCCGATGGTCCGCCCCTCCACTCACCCCACACTACCGTACTTGAACACTGGAATACTCACCACCAGGTTGCTCCTGCCCACCTTCACACACCTAGCTGCCGCCCCTGTCTTCAAGCATGGTCCCCTCGCCCGTGCTGACCAGCACGCCTCTGCCGACGGTAGCTCGGAACAGCAACCTACCATTCAAGGTACGGGAGCATTGATTGCAAAGCCTGTGGGCGCATCCCACTCACATCACACCGTTCCTACTACAGAACACCTTGGCAACACCAACTTGGGTTTGGTCGCCCCCGCCACGCTGGCTATCCCGTCCAAGCGCAGTTTTGATGACGAGACGCACACAGTTGCAGACATGACCGAAGACGAGCACGAGACCGAACTTGACAGCGACGAGTAGACTTGCCACATGACGTGACGCATTTAGGTACATGTACTATCATTTTCCTCTTCTGATGATACTTGTACAGGTTGCTGGACTCAATATGTTTTACCAATACTTGCCCCATGCAAACGCGGTATTTTTGCAAGAGTCAGGGCAATACTGGTACTGGCTCATGATTCCAAGAATCACTGATACTACCTGTCAATGTGGTGAGGATATACAGATACTGATTGGTATGGGCTGCGTGGACAGACATGTACCAATACTGGTCAGTTCTGATGCAAAATACTGCTATTGGCCTGTGGATTGAGGATACTGTTGGCCACCATTGACAGAAATGAATGATGCTGTTACTGGAAAATGCCTTTACTATAGAAAACATGGATACATTAGACAAAATACACTACAAGATTCTCACCACCAGGCAGGCACATCCGGGCACTTCACAAGGGAATGCTTGTCTAGCGACTCTGCAACAAGCTGCATCACTTTCTTTCCTTCCAAAGACACACCGCCAAAGCCAAGCTCCTTCAGCTCATCTTCTGGTACTGCTGACGACAATTGTGCACGGATTGCCTTAATCTCCTCCTTGGACAAGTGGCACAATGTCTCATGGATTTCAGTGATCTTGCCCTGAAATCCCGAACGGCCAGAGTCTGGGCGGGCAGCAAGCACACAAAACAACACAGGGCCAAAGACCATGTACAAGTGCATGAGGCACCGGCAGTACGACACATAGTTTGCCTTTTGGCGTTCTGGCACGGCCTTCAAAGCTGAAAGTTTGACTTTGCGGGGAATGTTGACCTTGACCTGATGTTGTTTCTGTGCATTTGTTAGCTCAAGGTCAAAGGAGCTTGCCACCATTGTGGCAACGACCAAGCTTGCCGGCACAGTGTGATTCGGCTTGCTGGTCAACACATCCACCTCACCCTCGGGAGCAACGCGATTGGATACTTCGGACAGCATCCACAAGAAGTCGGTCAAGGCACCCATGGCAGACAAAACAGCCGCCGTTCCTTGTGCCGACTCAGCAGCCTTCCACCCACTTTGCCGGCCAATGCCTGCATTCAACACCCCCTTCAACTGCTCCCAGACCGTAACACCATTGCTTGCCTTCATACGTTTGTGCCCCTCCTTGGCCCAAGCGACGTACTCGGAGATCCTGTTCCCCAGGATCATCTGCAAGAAGAAGAAGAAAAAAAGTCCGTTAGCATGAAGTCTTCGGCAGCCGAAGACTTTGCCTCGGTGACGTGGTGGATCAGCACGCGATCGGCCATGACGATCGACAGCCCGTGAAGCGGTGAAGCAGGCTCAATGAGATGTGGCAGCGGCTGACACGGAGGCCGAGGCAAGTGATAAACAAGCTAAATATACATACCTTGCTCGCAATGGAGTCACCACTGCCAACCACCCCATCACCGGCAACGATAGCCTTACGCCGCCGCTTGGGCACCGGCGCCACCATGGCCTCAGACGCGACATCCTCCTCTCCGTCGACATCGCCAATAGACCGCTTCTTGGACTCTTGAGGGTCCTGCTTGACAGCGCCAGCAACTTGGCGCTCGCCCACAAACACGATATCTGGTGTGTGCAGGTCCTCGCCCTTGTCCTTGCCCTCGCCCTTGCCCTCGTCCTCGCCCTCGTCCTTGTCAGCAAGTAAGGACAAGGACTGCACAATGGTTTCGATTGCGGCATTGTCCTTACCGATCTTGGCTGTCGAAGCGAGCTGCTTGTACAGGCCGACTACGCATCTACACAAAAGAGCAGCATGAGTACAACCAGTCGTTTGCAGATTGATACAGAAGTTGAAAGCCACGTACTTGGCCACAATTTCGGGTGTCACCTCGTCCAGCGCAATGGGCAAATGGACCTTGTACCTGGAAGGGACTTGATCAAGGCCAGCCGACATGGCGCCAGGCGAGGCGGGCGGGCCATCGGCAGTAGTGGGCTTGGCCGACATGGTGCTGGGCGAGGCGGGCGGGCCATCGGCAGTAGTGGGCTTGGTCGACATGGCGCCAGGCGAGGCGGGCGGGCCATCGGTGGTAGTGGTCTTGGCCGACATGGTGCTGGGCGAGGCGGGCGGGCCATCGGTGGTAGTGGTCTTGGCCGACATGGTGCTGGGCGAGGCGGGCGGGCCATCGGTGGTAGTGGTCTTGGCCGACATGGTGCTGGGCGAGGCGGGCAGGCCTTCGATGGTCAAAGAAGTGGTCATTCTGTCAGGGGTGTCTGTGATCTTTGATAGCATGATATTCGCCAGGGGAGAATGAAACAAGCTGTTGCTTTCAACTGTGCCCCAGTCAATTGAACCTGTCATGCGTTTAGAACTCGAGCTGGATTGCTGGCAACATGAATGGAGATTCTGTCTCAGGACGTCATGTTCATTTAGCTCAGTCGGTTCGCATCTGCAATCAATACAGAACATCAGTGTATCGAACCTGACCGTTATTGTTTTGGTTAGCCGGGCAATGTCACATGGTTTTTTTGAAAGGTGTCAGGCAACAGAAAACAAGCAACTTGCTGTCAAGGCAGTGTTTTTTTTTTCTCTGGCGGCGATGGAAGATCGTTCAGTCTCACTCTCCACCATTATGTACACTGACCATGATGTACCCGATAACCTATTGAGCAAGCCAGATGTTACCATGCGCAAATGCCGCTGACAACACCGCAAATCACTCGAAAACTTGGCACATACAACTGAATGGCTCACAATGTCAGTGCATGTCGGCAGACTCGCATAAAATGAAAACCCTCTGACACATTCTGTAATGTGCGATTGGCTGCGACACACGGACGGCACTCACCTTTCGACAAGCTATTCACGGGCAAACCAATTGCTGCGAATCTTTTCATACAATTGGTATGTCATCGGCATGTCGGCAAGTGGTCGAAATCGCTTTAAATATGGCCTACCTGGTGCTGAAGCACAGGAAAGTGCATATGCGCTGTCCCTCAGGCCTCAGAGAAGCGTCAACAAAGTGAAAGGCGTCGCGGCTTTCGGCCAGGTAAGTCTGCGGCTTTCAAATTGGTTGTAGACTTGCACAAGCTCGGGCTCGCTCCACATTATTATACTTCGCGATTGTCACAGATGTGATTAGGTCTCGTCTAGGAACATTGAACTGGCGCACCTCATGGACTATTTCCAAACGTGTACTCCTCTCCACTCGATAAAAACGGCCCAAACTTGGATATGATGTGCCAATAAGTCTGCGAAATACTTTCAAATTGGTTGTAGACTTACGTAAGCTCGGCTCGCCCTGCATTCTGGGTCGCGATTGTGTTGCACAACCAGATGTGATTGGGTCTGGGAACATTGAACTTGTCTCATGACCAGCACCGTCACTTCATGTGCGTGTTTCCCGACATGAACGCTTCATGGGAAATTGACTGCAGCACATGAGCGGCACTCACCTTTCGACAAGATATTCACCGGGAAACCAATTGCTGCGAATCTTTTGATACCATTGGTATGTCGGCGGCATGCCGGCAAGTGGTCGAAATCGCATTGTCTCACGACTAGCACCATGTCACGTCCGTTCATGTGCATGTTTCCCGACATGAACACTTGGCGGGAAATGGACTGCGGCACATGAGCGGCACTCACATTTCGACAAGATATTCACCGGGAAACCAATTGCTGCGAATCTTTTGATACCATTGGTATGTTGGCGGCATGCCGGCAAGTGGTCGAAATCGCATTGTCTCACGACGGGCACCATGTCATGTCCGTTCATTGTGCACGTTTTCCGACATGAACACTTGGCGGGAAATGGACTGCGGCACATGAGCGGCACTCACATTTCGACAAGATATTCACCGGGAAACCAATTGCTGCGAATCTTTTGATACCATTGGTATGTTGGCGGCATGCCGGCAAGTGGTCGAAATCGCATTGTCTCACGACTAGCACCATGTCACGTCCGTTCATGTGCATGTTTCCCGACATGAACACTTGGCGGGAAATGGACTGCGGCACATGAGCGGCACTCACATTTCGACAAGATATTCACCCGGAAACCAATTGCTGCGAATCTTTTGATACCATTGGTATGTCGGCGGCATGTCGGCAAGTGGTCGAAATCGCAACGATGACTCTGACTCGCAATTGGCCATTTGCACCAGGCAGCAGATCATGTGTGACCATGTGATGGATGAATCGATATCAGAATCAGCTCCCTGCATTTCCCATGTGCCCTTGTCAGCGGTGTCGGCAGAGTGTTTGCCTCACATGGCTGTGACCTGGCTCCCTTTGGCAATTACTAGTCAGCCATCCACATTCGCAGGACAAACATGACAACCACCACCTCCTCAGCGGGTCACAAGAGACAAGCTTCTCGCTCCCCGGACCGCCAGCCAGCAGTCAACAAGCGGCCCAACATGAGCGATGACGTGATTTCACTCGATGACAGCGACCATGGTATGTTGGCCCTTCCCTTCTTCATGCCCCACTCCAGTTTCTGAGTCCCATTTCGCTTTCTGCCAAAGCAGAATCAACCGATCAATCCACCACCACCACCTCCACCAACACATCGCATCAGCCCAAACCTTCAACCAAATTGGGGGCATACGGCAAGTACTTCTTCCCTCCGAACCAGAGCCCAGATCCTGCCGAGTACGCCGACGTCCTCCACCGCCTCGCAACTGTTCTGGGTATGACTGGGGCCACTCTGCCAATGGCCGCAACTTTTGAAACTGCCGACAACCTCTACCTTTGCCGCCTTTGCATGGCCAAGGTTGTCAACAGCACGCACACGACCACCAACCTTGCCTCCCACCTCTTCCACCACCATGAAAAGTTCATGAGCAAGCAAGAAGATTTGAAAGACGCATTCGCTTCCGCCAAAAAGACCAAGAACAAGGAACCTGGCCGAGGGCAAACTGACATCCGTGCCGCCATGGCTGGGCCAGCTGCAGGTGCTCGGCGGCCCAGCCCTGCACAACAGGCCAAATTTGACGAGGCGGTGGTTCGGTTCTTGGTTGGGACGAATCAGTCAATCCGGGTTGTGGACGACAAAAACTTCCGCGAGCTTATTGAATTGGCTGGGGGCAAGTTCCGTTTGTTTGGGCGCACAACGATGACCAAACGGATTGTTGCGTCGTCTCAAAAGGTGATTGAAGAGCTCCAAACGCTCGTCAAGGGCTCGTCGTCCAAGTTTAACATCATCATGGATGGGTGGACTGCGGGGAATCAAGTGCAATTTTTTGGTATGTTCATTTTCACTGCCCATCACGATCCTTCCCTACGCGTTTGCAAAGTCTTCAGGATCCGAAGACTTTTTGCTGTCCATGTCTCTCTCCCTGCCTACCTCCCAAAGTCTTCAGGACCTGAAGACTTTTAATATTGCCTCAAAACTCCCCTTCTCTACCTCTACCGCCATCTCGCCCAGCAAAGTCTTCAGGATCCGAAGACTTTCACCCTGTGCTGCTTGACGCGTTCCTGTCTCATCAACTGTGCCGCTGTCTCACTTGATCAAACAGCAATCACCGCGTCCTTCCTCACGATCGACGATCAACATGCGATCCACCACCAAGCTCTCCTCGACTTTGTCCCAACCAATGCCAAGACTGGTGACGAAATTGCTCATCTAATCAAGAACGTGCTTGCTACATACAACATCACACTTGAGCAAGTTGTTGCGCTGACAATGGACAATGCCTCATCGAACACAAAAGCCCTTGATACCCTCAACGGCGTGCTTTGCAGGGAAGGCTCGTCCCACAAAATTGAGGGCGTGTACTGCCTGCAGCACAGCACCAACCGAGCTGCGCAACGGGTCATTGACATTCTCCACTGGCTTGTACCTGGGGTATGTGATTAAACTTGCACTGGTTTTCTGTCTGCATCAGTTTGACTCTGACTAACACACCACTTGCATTACCAGCTGAGGAAACTCCTGTCGGCACTCTACTACAGCCCAACCATCCGCACAGCGCTTGAAAAGGCGTGCAATGCAGCAGGTATTCAATACAAGGTCCCTCGACATGATGTCCGGACACGTTGGAACAGCACCTGGGAAGCCCTCAATCGACTACTGGAATTGAAGCCAGCCATCCTTCTTGCGTCCACTTGGGTTAACGATGAACGTCTTGGGTTGCTTGAAAAGCACCATTGGGACTACGTTGGTTTGTGCCCTTCATTTGTTTTGCATCCTGCCAGTGATCCACCTGCTGACTTCATTCTTTTGCTAGAGGAATTTGTGGAACTGCTTTGCCCTTTCTGGGAGTACACACAGTTCACCGCTGCTGGTGTTGATACATGGACTTTGCCGTGGGTCTTACCATGCTACGATGGACTGATGGACACCTTGGACGAGTTTGTTGCCTCCCGTTTGCACCCATCAGATTTTGCTCGCGTTGATCAAGAAGATGTGCTCAGCGCTATCAACCTCAAGCAGGCACCAGCAGATTTTGCTGCGAATCCTTTGTTGGGCGATGATGCAGCTGGCTATGTCATTGGCGAGTTTGATCAAGATGAGGAGGAGGACGAGGAAGGCAAGGTAGCCGAGGATGGCCTTGAGAGCGAGAGGGCCAAGGAAATCGAAATGGCGTTTGGCGGTGTTCATGATTCACAGGCAACCAAGGATTCCAGTGCACCTGACATCATTGGTGGGCAAGAATCCGTCTTTGCACTGATTAGCGAGGATGATGACGACGAGAATCAGCTCATCTTGGATCTGGTTTCAGTGCAAGGCCGGGTCAAGGAAAAGGTTGACAAGGAAAAGGTCCCCAAGGACAAGCTTGCCAGTAAAATGGCTGGTGCTGGTACACTGTCCCTTGCCGGATTGACGCCAAAGCAAGCCGCTGCTGTTGCAGCAATTGCTTGCTATGGGCTCATCCTCAAGCACTTTAACAACACCAGCGACCTGCACAGTTTGTCGACATTGTTGGATCCAGAAACCAATGGTGGTGACACGGTCAAGCGCTGGGAAAACGACCAGAGTTACTTCCAAGTGTATCTCCAGGAACCGTATGTTTGAGCTGTTTGCCATTTGCCCGCGCAACTGTTTGCTAACCTCAAGACGGATTTTGCTCTGGCAGACTTGAGCAGCGCGTCAAAGCACTCTTGCCCAAGCCTGCATCAACAGAAAAACAACAGCAAGCAAGCATCGTGAGTGCCAAGAAAGGCGTCAGCAGCCTTGCCAAGGCAAAAGCAAGGATCCTCGGCTCAGGCAGGAACCAGCAGAACCCGAGGCCGGCTGGCATTGACGCCATTCAAGTTGAGCTGGGTTTGCTGAAGTCTGAGGCACTACGTGCAAGTGCATATGCTGAGGAAGATGGGAAAGGTGTTGACTCGTTTGCCTTTTGGCATGGGCAAAGGGATCGGTTCCCAATGCTGCATTCGGTGGCAAAGGACCTGCTCCCCATCGCAGGTACATCCACCAGTGTCGAGCGCATCTTCTCCGTCTGCCGCAACATCCTGCGGCATACTCGTGGTCGCATGTCAGCTCAGCTGTTCCGGGCGACCGTGTTGAAGAAAATGGCCATGTTGTCTGAGGCCGAGGAATGATGTGGTGTGTGTTCGTCAGATGTTGCTCCATTTTAGCTTTATTGTACGCATAATGTATTCTCCCAATTTTTATGATCAGACTATTTTACAAATACTGCCCATTTAAATGCTGATACTATGCCAACATCAGATTCCTGAATACCAATACTGCCTGAGCACCAGACTCTGAAATACCAATACCACCCACCAATATACTGAAAAATGGTGAAAAAATGCCCAAAAACCAATACTGGTTCTCAAAAAAATCTCGCAAGCGACAGATACCAATACAGCAGTATCACCATTTTTGAGTATATACTATGTGGAAGGCAAACCCAGTATTGAGCACGTGGCAAGTCTAGATGAGACGCGCACTTTTGCGACTCTGCAGGAAGGGACATTCTTTGGGGAAATCGCATTGCGTACGTCCGTCCTTTTCCCATTGCTCAAATGCCCACACCAATCTCTTGTGCATTTCGTGGTGTTTTTTTTTTTAGTTGAGGACTGCCGACGGACGGCAACAGCCAAGACAGTCGCCCCAACGCAGCTATGCGCGCTCAGCAAGAATGATTTCCTTGACATCATGTCTCGATTTCCCGCGGCTGCCCAACTTGTCGCACTGGCCGCACAAGAACGTCGTGAGGCTGACGCAAAGCGTAAGGCCGAGGAGGATGTCAAAGCACGAATTGAGCGCGAGCGATTGGAAGCGGAGCGGCAACAGTTTCCATCGCTGCGCTCTCGCCTAATGAGTCGCGGCCGGCCAACTGCCAGTCGAACCATCAGCGGCGCTTCCCAGTCAAAGTTTACATTGCCTGCGGCATTCATGTCGCTCAAACGGCAACGAAAGTCAGTCGCCATGTCTAAAACATCTCTCGCTGGAGATCCTGCAGCAAACAATCGGAGCCAATACTTGACGGGACGCACGCGCACAACGCTTGACTCTGTGGGAATGGGGCCAGCGTCAGTGACCCACGCAAGCGAAGCACTTGGCTCTGACTTGATGAGCTCCTCAAACTTTGTGACTGGCGGCGCAAACACACCCAACCAGCAGCAATCGGAATCGTCTTTGCCTCAATTGCTGAACGACAGCGTCGCTGGCGGAGGAAGGCAGTTGGCCACGTCAATTGCAGCCATGACTGGTTTCGGGCATGGACACGAGAGTGCCGGGTGTCACGACCATGCGTGACAGGTGTGTTTGGGGTGTTTGGAGTTGGAGTTATTGTTCAGAGTTGTTCACCGTCAATGCTGATTGTATTGTGTCCTCTTTGCAAGACAACGCTTTATACATCTTCTCCTACAGTCTACCGCTCTATGCATTGCTTCCGCTCGGCCCTACCGCCTCGTTCTTTACACCGGGTCAAGCTTGAGCCGTGGACCAACTTCTGCACGTGACCATGCCTCCTTCCTTGAGTCGTGTCTTGTCCAAGAAGAACCGGAAACAGACGGCGGAGCGCCGTAACCGCTGATTCCCAAGTACATTCATTCTCCTTTATTCCTTGCCATATTTACCAATTTCCGCCTGAGAAGAATGGTACCCGTCGTCGTTGAAGAGCTGAGCCGGTGTTGCCCCACATGGTGGAAACACGGTGTACCTAGCAGTTAAGAATGACTCTGCACGCTGTCCATGTCATGACCGTTTCCTGTCATTGTGTCTGTAGATTAAACTGCACCCCCCCCCCCCTTGCACGCACACACGCACGCACACGCGCACGCACACTCGCTCCTTGACATCAATCAAGTTCCGAGTCTGATTCGATCCTGTTGTATGTATAGAGCCAGACAGAAAAAAGCTTCTCACGGATGAGCGCGGAAGGGTGCAGTATCCCAAACAGGGGCCAAGCAAAGACCCAGCAATTTTAGATTCAAGCTGGACTACGAGCCAAAACGTTATTGATGACAGGCAAGCACCACGCTACAAAACTCAAACTCGAGCAGTGTGGACATGATGGCGACATGGGCCCATCGCTTCACACATGGCGGCGGCCATAGGCGTCCACCGGCCGCATTGAAAAGACCAGGTCTTCCTGCTCGCATCGACTGGCCTGGGCCTGGAGTGAATGAAAGAAGTACAAGAGGTCAAAGACGAGTAAAGCACAATCACGGTCCATTCCATGCCTTCCATGCCAAACGACACAGACGACGCTCGTGATTCGGAGCGTGGGAATCAATGTATGGATGATTTCTGACATGACTCCATTTTCGTCGGTTCGGCTGACTCCTTTCTGGCATGGGTCCGACCCGCGATGATTGTCGTCCCCGCGACAGACGACAACCACGCGCAACAAAAACGATCAACTCGACTGCCGCCACCGACATTTGCTCTCACTCTGTCCGCTGGCGACTCTCCTGATAGTGCGGACCGAGTCGCGAGCCAACCTGGCGTCTTTGGCGGATCTCATCTGTCTCCGCTCGTCGAAACAACCGCAGCACAACTTGAAGCTAATCTTCCGACCGACGACAATGAGCCGACCTCGTCGCACTCACTGCTTGACTATGCATCGGCAAGCGCTTCCAACAACGATTTCTTGCAGGATCAACCTTACGGCTATACCGGCGCGACCCAGCTTGTGAGCTCGAAAGACTCGCTCAATGTATGGATCGTCCCACCCCGGCACAATACATCTGTCGACGCAATTCCCAAGTATCCGAGTGCTGAAACAATCAAATCCACTACCAATCGGCAGACTCCCGTCTTGGGAGAGAGCGGAATGCGTCTTTCTGGTGGTGAGTTGGTCTCGGCGGCATCGAAATCCACTTATGCTTCCATTCCTGATAGCTCGTCAACGCCAATTAGCTCGTCGGGCCAAGGGTCAGGGCATGTTATCCACTCGTTCACGACATCACAATCAGGCTTCAATCATGGATTCGGCTCAGGGCATCTCTCGACTGCTCCAGTAAGCGCCAAGCGCCGCCGCTCAACCGTGACATTTTCGCTGAATGCTGAGCCGTTCGAGGTTGATCCGTACTTTTTCATGGAGAACGCCGAGCAAGACAGCGGGCCACCTCCCATCCTACCCCCATGGATCTCACCTCCACGACCCATTCTCCGCCGTCATTCCCACATGCCGACCGCTGTTCCGTCGTCCCAGCCAACCAGCACAGAAACAAGCGACTCGTCCCACTCATTCACTGGCCAACTCTGCATGAATGCAAATGGTCCCAGTAGTGCATTAAGTGTAATCAAGACGACCAGCCAACCATCTACAGCAGTAACTCGTTTGCCTGGTAGTGAATCGCCTTCAGCAGCATCGATTGCAATTCCGCGTCACAGACATACGTATGCGTGGTCAACAGCCGGGCTTCTGTCAAGAGTTGTTGAGCCAGTATGCAGCAGCATGACCGCATACATGGCCAACCCGCAGTCGCGGGTATGGCAGTTTCTAAACTATTTGAAGCGATCCCTCGACATTTTCTACCTTCTCTCAGTGCCGGTCTCGATTGCCTTCATTTGCGAGGTCACATTTGGCTTCTTTCACCTCTTCGCTGCCGCCGACCTACTGCTCTACGTTGCAGTTCTTCTCGACATGCTTCGCCCACGGAGGAACGCATATGGTGTATTCCCTACAGATCCGGTAGAGCAGCACCACCTGTATTGGCGATCGACTCGGAATCGGCTCAAGTTGCTCGCTTGCGTACCACTGGACTGGGCTCTTTTCTTTCTGCGGCTGTCAAGGGGATCTTGGGACGAAGGATACATGTGTCAACATCATATTCATGTGTTTTTCGGATCCGACGGTTCCTCGTCTCTCACACCACCTGACAGCACTTCAGGTGTAACCTTGTTGGGCAGCTCGGCTCGTTTTCTTTACAGTAATCGGTATGTCCGCAGATGCATTGACTTTCTGCGACATTTCTCGCTTCAATGATCAACACGGCCTATTTGCATTCAGTGACATTCCCACACTGGAACTGGAGATTGTGTGTTTTCGCCTCGTTCGCCTGTTTCACTGCGTCGACACGCTCTCTTGGCTTCACCACATGCGGATACCGTTTGTTTCTCGTGCATTCAGCCGGCTCTTTAAAAATCTTCTCGTTGCCGTCTATCTGTCACTAGTTGATTCGTGCTTGTTTTGGTTTACAAGCTCGCGAAGCGACCATGCCAGGAGATTCATCAACAAATACTTGATCGAGGATGGTATCCCGACAAGCTTTCTTGAGAGATTTGTCAACAACTAGTACGTCCTTGGACTGATACATATGAGCACATGCGCAATGAATGGTGTTTCACTCTGGAGTCAAATGTATTACCAGTGTCGCGGGTCAAGGATCTCTGTTTTTCATTGTGCGAGACGTACAGATTGTCACGGAAGCGGCTTATCAAGTGCGTCAACCTCATTGACTGTACATATGGTGATACGGCTCATGCTCATCTTTGAATTGCCTTGTACTAGGCGGTGGAAATGCTGGTTGCCGCGATTGTCTACGGTGCGTTCCCACTCATGTGAGGGAGGCCAACCAAGATCATTGTCACTGACCGTGACCACGGGCCGCACCCCGAACCGTGCCCTTGTTTCGCAGGATCCATCTTTGGGAACTTTGTTGCGATCGTCAGGTCTCTTGATAACCAGGCCGCATTTGACAAAACCGTGAAGAGTCGCAATTTCAAGAAGGCGTTCTTGCGTCAATATCTGATCGACAATCAGTTTCCAGCAGCACTTCAGCAGCGTATTCTGGATCAAGTGCGAAAGTTTCTCTGAAAGTGTACCGCCGCGCATACCATGACACAGTCCATGCTCACCGTTCAATGTCATATGTAAATAGGAAGAGTTTGATTTTTTGCACAAGAAGGGCATGGACGTTGACGAAATCATTGCAAGCATGCCAAAGACCATGCAACATGACATTCACATGCATCTATACGCTGGGTTGATTGACAAGGTCCCCATGTTTTCGAAAACGGACCAAGCATTCAAGCTGGCGCTCATGAATCGCATCACGTCCATTTCGGTCCAGGCAGGCTTCTACATCTTTCGAGCTCACGACGCAGCATCAGAACTATACTTTGTGAAGCAAGGAGCAGTCCATGTCATGTCGGCGGATGAGACCACGACATTTGTGACTCTGCATTCGGGAAGTTTCTTTGGCGAGATTGCTCTGTGTACATACTTTCGCGCAATTGCGTTTTTTTTTCTTCCGATCATGCCCTCGCTAATGACCACGTGCTGTCATTTCAGTGGAAGACTGCACACGCACAGCCACCGTGAAAACGGCCGTCGACACAGAGCTCTGTGTTCTCAGCAAGCCCGACTTTCTTGCCATCCTCGGTCAATTTCCTGCTGCGGCCGAGCTCATTGCACAGTCTGTTCGTGAAAAGCGCGAGGCCGACGCCAAGCGAAAAGCCGACGAGGAGGAAAAGGCACGATTACGGCAAAAAGAAGACAGGGCGGACAATGCAGTGACGTCCCTTCGCTCTCGGTTGCTCGGCAAACGCCCATTTGGCTCCAAAAACGCATTGGCTGGCGAGTCCAAGCTCACCCTGCCTGGATTCTCGTCAATTCGACGCGGCCATCGGTCTATTGTTGCATCCATGAGATCGCTTACCGGTGGCGGGGGCGGTGGCGGTGGCGGGGGCGGCGCTGTTGGCTCGAGGAGACAGAGTGTTTTTGGCAGCAAGGCCAGCGTGTTCAATCCACCCGCTGCACTCGCCAGCCAGCAAACTTGCAGCAACGATCTGACCGACCCTGAAGCAGCCAGGGCAATGACGGACGGTAGCTCGTGCAGTATCTCATCACCCTCTGCTTCTGAGCGGTATGCTCCCAAGCTTCCCAGCGTGCCTGTTACTCCGCCAGCCACTTTGAAGAGAGGTCAATCGATAGCCACGTGTGAGGCCAGTGGGGTGTAACAATCGTCATGCCACGCGTTGAATTGACTGCTTGCAAGTGAGTAAGTATCCAAGTTTGTGCTGGTGTATTGAGTGCAATCTGTGTCCTTCATGCAGCGTATCGTATGCTGAGTTTGGAAGCGTCCCTAATAATCACATGGAAAGACAGGAAGTGAGGTCGTCCTCGTCGCCCTTGTAGCAGACTGTGCGGACTGTGCGAACAACAATTGCGAGCACAATCGACGGCCCTCACAGTCGGATCGCCATGTTCAGCCTTCATCCATCGGACCCGAGCAGCCCCGACCAGAGACAAACCAATGATACCGCTCTGCCGTCTGCCTGCGTACCAATGTAAGTTACTCTGCGACAGTGTAAGACCGACCTGTTTGACGCCTGGCCCACGATCACCCACACTGCCATGACAACGTCTCTCTTGCATGCCCTCCGGTCCCCAATGGTCACGGCCGCAGCTCGCCGGTCCATGTCCGCGGCAACTGCCCATGGAATCCGCCATCGCTCCGCCGCCACCGGCGCAGCCCACATGCTCGGCTCTTCGCCGTCCATTCTGACGTCCATGGCCTCCCGTCCTGTCCTTCTCGCTGGCATTGGATCGATTGGCCGCTTCTCCTCTACGTCCTCAAATGCAGCCGCAGCTGTTTCCTCCGAAAGCGTAGCGCAGGCTGGCCAACAGGCTGCCGAAGCTGTCGCCGGCCCTGGTGCGCAAGCCGCTTCCGCTGCCGCTGAGCAACTCGCATCGGCCGCCTCTGCATCACCCGTTGCAGATGCCTTGGCTTCGTCATCGTCAGCCGTCGCTCAAGCCATCAACCCCGAAACAACCTTGCAAGACATTCACGCCATCGGCGACTTGAAGGCGGCCGGCCTCGGCTCGTACTTCACTCCGGTCGGCTTGATCCAAAATGCACTCGAGCTTGTCCATGTCACCACGGGCATGCCGTGGTGGGCCTCAATCATTGTCGTTACGCTGGCGATTCGTGGTGCCCTGACCCCGCTCATCATCAGCATGCAGCGGACAAGCGCCATCATGCATAACCTCAAGCCCGAGGTGGACAAGATCACCGCGGCCATGAACCGTGCTCGGGAAACCAAAAACTCGGCCGAGTTGAACATGGCCGCCTTCCAGATGCGTGAGTTGTATGCCAAGAATGGAGTCAACCCACTCAAGGCGCTTGGCATTCCCTTGATCCAAATGCCCATCTTTGTTTCCTTCTTTATGGGCATTCGCAAGATTGCCGAGGCCGGGATTCCGAGTTTTGAGCAGGAGCACTTCTTGTGGGTGCAGAGTTTGGCGGAAGCAGATCCGACGTATGGTTTGCCCGTTGTGGCTACAGCGGGTTTCCTGGCTGTGCTCGAGGTACGCAAGCTGATGTGCATGATTGCCTTTTTTTTTTTGTTTCCCCACTTGATGCACCCCAATGCACACTGACGCGCATTGACTAACAATGTACATAGATGAATGCCGAAACTGGCGTGTCCAACCCACAAGTCGAAAGTATGAAAAAGGTGTTCCGTTTCGCCACCGTGGCTGCATTGCCATTCACCTCGGCTCTGCCCGCTGGCATGTTTGTCTATTGGATCACCTCGTCTCTTTACACCATGGGCCAAGCCACCATTCTCCGCAACCCCAACATTCGCAAGCGCTTCAACTTGCCCGAGCTCGTCAAGCACCAGCCGATTGACGCTTCGGGCGTGCCCAAGGAGCTCGGATTCTTGGATGGGTTCCGTGCGTCGTACAATGCCAGTCGAGAGGCCCACGAGAAGATGCTGAAGGAGATGGAGGAGGCAAAGAAGCAGCAGCAAGCGGCCTTGGCGAGTGGCTCCAGTGGCTCCAGTGCCAAGCGCATTGGTGGGCCAAAGGTGGTCAAGCGAGCCGTGCGCCGTGACACATGAGTTGACGAAAGCGATTTCGTATTTAGCTTTTATGTAGCTGTCTTGTTCTGTATTGTTGCTTCCTTTCGTAATCGAGACTGTATCGTCTGATCCTTGTATAGTACCATTTCGCTGTCGTTCAAGTTGGTGTCGCCAAGCTTGAGAATTGTGCGCTTGTTCGTTCGAAATCGCGATGGGGTCTTTACGAACGTATCGACCCAGCCAGCTGGTCTTCTTCTGCGGACAACAATCGAAACCTGCCACATTAACACAATGCATTCATAGATTGGAGCGTTCGCACTGAATCCACATGCATATGTGTTGACTATACGTGCGTGAAATCCAACATTGATCCGCTTCACGTCTCGTCCGCGATTTATTCTCATGCACTCGCGGCACATGCTATCTTGAAGCAATCCTCGCCAATCGACATTCATGCATTTTCTGGAGCGATTCCTCCGGACTGTCACTTCCCCCATACCCCTGCCTCCCATCCGAGCTGTCACTTTCGGCCAGGAGACTGCTCGCAGCTTCAAGATATCACGTCACCGCCTGGCCTCACAACACGGTTACAATCCATCATGACGGGCGGAGAACAGGCCGACGACGGCCGCCGCCCTGCCATTGAGCGCATGGGACTCTTTTCCGAAATGGGGTACTTGAAAACGGGCAATCCGGCCGCTGTAAAGGAAAAGAAACGTAGGTACACATTACCACCTGACAATCATCCCGCCCCATTGACGAATCGGTTCCCACCCGCCCTCATCCATTTTGTACATAGCCCAAGAGCAAGGCAAGCAATTCACGACGACTCCAGCCAAAGAGGGCACTTACTTTGCCCAATCGTACGCGCGCGCCTTCCAAGGTGAAGCATATACGGACCTGGTTGTCGTGCGTCGCCAGTACCGCCGCGAACAATCCCAACGTAACCTCAACCCGGCAGGCTTTCGCCCGTCCAACGTCCCGCCGCGTGGGAGCGGGAAAGGCTCGATTTATGGCACTATATCGCAACAGTACCCTCTTACCGACACGCCTCCGCCGCTACCGCCTGCACCAGACACGAGTGCGCCAAAACAGGCAACGTTGCGTAACTTGTACACTGCACCACCGAAAAAGGGCGGCTTCGGATACGTCGATGGGACCATCGGGAAGCCGTACGGCTATCTGCCGTCGCCTTACGATGCAGAGCACAAGTTGAGTGTCGAGCTGGCGCAAAAGTCCAAGCAAATGCGAGTCGACAGCAAGCCGTTTGTTGGATCCGTGCACGAACGGCCCTTCTTTGACGAGAATCCGTTTACTGGTGCTTGTACGTAGGTTGAGCCTTGCTGTCGGTTCTCGTCATCACTAACGTCCTGGTTACGCACATGTGATTGACTGCGTCATTTTCATAGCACCATTCACCATCGCCCAACGTCCACACTCGCCACAACCCGAAAAGCCCTGGCGCCCAACCTCGTGCGCTCAACCTTATCTCAACACCTTCCCAGAGTACCGCCCGCACAATCCACACCCGAGCAAATCGGAACTCGAGCAAGCTGTACGCGACCAAGTCGAGGCGCGCAAGGCTCAGCAACAGGCAGAGTCGCATTCAAAGTTCCGACCCGTCGGCGCAAGTTGTCACTCGTACCCATGCAGTTCGATTGTGGCCATGAATGTTCCCAAGGCGCCAAGCGGGAGGGTCAGGGGATTGATTTCAGAGTTGCGGGGTGGGCCGGGGGCGAGTGCAAGTGCGAGCGTTGGTGGGGCAGCAGCAAATGGGAACGGGGTCGTAAAGAAGGGGCAATAAGTCGGTAGGCTTGTGCATTGATGATTGGGTCGTAGTTCGTTAGAGTCATTGCTTTAGAGACATGAAATGACCTTCATGGATTGGCTGCAAAGGTCCAAGTCCGAGTGTAAGGAACAAAAACAAGAGAACAAACTAAGATGATCCGTTGTGTATGTGGGCATCCAGAATAAATATGTCGAGAAGGGAAAAACAAACAGGATGGCACAAGGCAAAGAAAAAAAAAAAAAAGACAAGAGGGAGGCAAAGTGTCACGGAGAATGAAGATAGCACAACCGGCAGTGAAAGTAAATGAAGAAGAACAAAGCCAGAACGCAAACCGGTGGATGGGAAAAGGAACCGGCAACGGAAAAACACAACCTTATCGGCCGCGTAGGCAAGAATTGGCCCGAAAATTTAGTCAGACTCGGTCACGTTCTTGCTACGCTTGCCGCGCTTCTTCTTCTTACTGCCCTCGGCGGCAGAGGAACCCACGGGCGTCTTGGCCGGCGATGCCGCAGGTGGCTGCTGTGCCTGCGTTCCCTTGGCCTGGGGCGTGGGCGACAAGGGCCCGGCTGACACGGCAGCATTTCTCTCGGCCGCCTTGGGCGTGACAGTGTCCTTTGCAGAAGCGCCGGCCGACTTCTTGCTGCTCTTGCGCGACTCCTTTGTCGCGGCGACGGCATGCGCCGCAAACATCTTGTCCACCGACGCACTGACGGTCGATTCATGTGCCTTCAACAAGGCCTGCATGTCGTTCTCTTCCTTTTGCATCTCGAGCAGCATTTGCTTGGCCTTGCGCTGATCGGCACGCATTTGCTCGAGCTTCCTGAGGCGGTCCTGCATGGCGTTCTGCGCAGCTTGGAGCTGCTCGCCCGTGGCCGTGGCGAGCATATCGGCAAGGTCGTTGAGCGAGACCGAGGCAGGGTCGAGCTTGTTTGGTTTGCCGGAAGCCGCGGCGGAGGTGGCGCGAGGCGGCGTGGGTGCAATCTGGTCCGTTTCGTCATCGTTCAGTTGCGACACCTTGCGGGTACGCTTGGCCTTGGGCACTGCACCAGTGTCGTCGACATCCATGGCATCGGCTTGCGGCTTGGCCTTGGGCGGGCGGCCAACCTTTTTGGGAGGTGTGGGAGTACCGGCAGCAGCGGCCGAAGCAGCAGCAGCAACGGCTTCGGGGTTCTTGGGCGGGCGGCCACGGCGCTTGGGTTGAGGGGCGTCACCATTGGCAGCCGTCGGGGCAGCAGTGGCGGCCGCTGCCGTCTTTGCCTTCTTCTTTGGCGATGGTGACGCAGCTTCAGCACGATCCGACGAGTCCGAGTCGTCGCTCTGATCACGCTGGCCGGCCGTCCGCTTCTTGGCAGGCGCGGGCTCGTGCTCGACGCCACCGCGGTTGCGTCCGCGGAACTTGATGCCATCCACAAACGACTTTGCGGGATCCTCCGCTGCCAACGTTTCGGGCAAATCGTCCTCGTCCAAGTTGCAAAACTTGCGCGCCAACTTGGCAAAGTCCCTGAGCGGCAACATGGGCACGTGCCTGCGCTGATGGACGCCCATGTCGACGAGCTTGCCCTCGTACTCCTTGCCCGCGGCATCCGTGGCGAGCTTCTTGGCAAACGTCTTGACCCGCTTGACGTCGTCGTCAATGAGGGGCTCCATGGCCGGGTACTTTGCGGCCGCGGCGCCAAACTTGGCGAGCTCGGCCGCATCAAGCGGATCGCGGCCAGCGTCGGCCAGCACCGCTTGGATCAGGGCTTCGGCGGGGACGAGGACATTGTCCGGGTCCGCCGTGGCGAGGCGGGCGACAGAGTAGAGCTTGTCGTCGAGATTGAGGAGGTAGTAGGTCATAGACCTCGCCTGTGATTCGGATTGGGCCATTGTGTATATTGTTTTCTGATTGTGTTTTTGGGTGGTTGTGCTCTGAAATCCGTTCATTCAAGTTGGGGTGGGTCAGTGTGGCCATGGTAAATACTCGAGTGTATGACGGAATTGAGATTGCATCGTACTTGAGTCAAGAATCCGAGGTTGCAATTTGTGGTCTACGCATTCCATTGATGTCGACAAGAGAAGAGGCGAGTTCCTAAGGCTAACCGACAGAAGACGTTGGCTAAGCCAAAAGATGGGACGGGGGTGCCACTGGCTTATTGGTTTAACTCTTCTTTTTTTTGAGTTCGAGTTTGCCCTGTGTTCGGTTTCGCGCTTCCCATGAGCCCGCCGGCAGACTCTCACACTCCATTTTCATATATGCACATTGCAAGTGTCCGAGAGGGCAAATGTGTGTGTATTCTTGGATCCAATCATGGGAATAGGCCAAACAAGAGAGAATAATTATTGAATATGACATTGAATGATAGACAGACTGTTGGTCAAGCATCGGGCAAAGCAAACGGGCAAAGAGAAAGCAAAAGAAAGACGCTACAAATTACAGACACGACACAAAGAGACTCGACCAGAGTCAAAACTTCCACTCCACCTTGAGTCCCGACGCCTCCATGGGATCCACCACTCCACCCGGCACGCCACCCGCCATGGCTTTTTCGGCCAGCACCCGTGCCTTGTACTTGATCACAATTGCAGCCTGCTCCTGACCTTGCTCGGCGCCCACGACACTTGACTCGACCAGTTCGCCATATGTGGCCATGGCCGCGATCACCTCCTGCGCCTTGTTGGTGGGAACGCCCGAAATCAACAAGCTTGTCGGGCGCAAATCGAGCGAATACTTTTGCGTTGCGGCCAACCAGTTGGGATTCGCATTTGCTGGTACGCCTGCACCTGCGGCTGCGCCAGTGGCCGGTCCCGACCCGGCAACGCTTGTCCCAGACATGGACCCGCCACCTGCCGAACTGCCCACATCAATGTCCAGTCCATCATCATCGCTTTCCATGCCCTTATCCACGCCAGATGCCGCTGCTGAACTCGCCGCTGCCCCGGCTCCGCTGACGGCAACATGTCTCTGCCTCTCAATGGCCGCCAACTCGGCATCCAAGGCCTCCCTCTTCTTCCTCTCACTTACCTCCTTGACAATTTGCGGCACCAGGTCGGCCGTCATGGGATCCGCCACCAAACGGTTCTTGATGGCATCCATTTGCTTACCCAAATTGGCCGCCATTCCCTCCAACTCGGTACGCTGCGCAGCATCCACGGCACTGCCCTCGAGCTTTTCAGTGATCTTTTTCCACATGGACTCGAGCTTGGCCAAATTGGCCGTGGCTTTGGCCACGCGCTCTTGCGCTTCTTGCTCAGATAGGATGCCCGGTGGAACACCACCCATTGGCGCGCCCATTGGTCCGTACGGTGCGCCATAGTAGCCCGGGTACGCGCCGACGGGCGGATAGCCAGGAGGCGGGTAATACCCGCCGGGCGGCGGATACCAGCCTTGCCCAGCGCCCATGTGCCCGCCGCCGCGGCCGCCGCGGCCCCGACCCCTTCCGGCCATGGCACCCGCGCTCGATGCGTCGCCGGCACTGTCGCCCGGCTTGGCAAACGTCATGCCCTCGACATAGTACGACACGCGCACAAACCGGTTGCCGAAAATGGCATCGGGACACGTTTTCGCAGCAATGGCGGCGTCCAGGTCGTTAAATGTCACAAACGCACGCTTTTCGGCCGGATCCTCGGCAATCGTAACGCGGGCAATCGAGCCAAAGCGTGAAAAGTAGTCCTCGACCGCGGAACGGCGAAGGTGTTCTTCTGGAATGTTGTGAATGGCGAGCGACTTTTGGGGCTGCGGGCCGGGCCCGCTGTGCTGCGTCGGCGACGAAGGTTGGGGCGGGCGCATGCCAAGTGGGGCAAAACCGGGAGCTGCGCACGGCGGGGATTGGACCCGGTTGGTCTGGGCCGGCTGGTGCGGCCACCGAGGGTTGGACATTTGCGGGTTGTTGTCGCGGGTAGCTGTTCAACAGGAGATGGGTGAGATATGAGAAAAATGAGAAATGCGGAATGAATGGTGAGCTGGAAGCGTACGAAGAGGTCCCAGCCGGCCTTGCAGGGGGTCGCGAGGTCCGCCGTCTGGGCGAATGTGCGCATAGCGACACGCTTCGCCGCGAGAGCAAAAGCCTTGGTCTGTTACACGTTTACACATGTTGAGGGTGTGTGTAAGTGAAAGAATCAGTGCGAAAAAAAATGTGTGCAACAGAGGAAACCAGACGAACCACGGAACTGGAAACAAATTCGCTGTTGAGGCTGGAATCCCTGTTGCTGCTGCTGCTGGAAGCCTTGTTGTGGCTGCGGCAGCTGCGAGTGCATGTGCTGCTGGAACGGCGGCCGTTGCTGGTTGAATCCATTGTTTTGCTGCTGGAACCTGGGAGGTTCAATCGGCTGAAACTGGAATCCTTGCTGTTGCGGTCTCTGTTGTTGCAGCTGTTGGGCCTGCATGGGCCCGGCGGCACCAAATGCATGGTTGTTACTGTTGTTGTTTGCGTTGTTGGCATTGGCGTTGGCAGCAGGGTGGTTGAATGCATTGGCATGCGACGGCGATGCAGTTCCAGCGGATGCAGATGAAGGACGCAGCTGAATGCGATCGGCGACTGACTGGTGATGCTGCTGCTCATGTGGTTGGAAAGCGGGAGCGACCGCTGCGGCCGGAGGGCTGTTGGCGCGGGGCAAGAAGGAGCGAGCAACAACATCATGCATGAGGCGGTCGACAAAGTCGTTTGTGTTGTCGCCCAAAAAGTCGTTGAGCTGGTCCTTGGCAAACGTCGTGAGGGTGTTGACGTCAAAGTCGCCCGTGCGCAGGAGCGTGATGACGTAGTCGCACATTGGACCAATGTCCGAGTCGTAGCTGAGAATAACGTCCGCCAAAGCAAAAGAAACGGAGTGTGGGTGAGATGACGATTGAGACAAGCACCTGACGAAAGAAACAGAAGCGACCGTAACGTACAAGGTCTTGAGAAGCGACTCGACATGGTTGCGCAAGTGCGTCAACTCGTCGTCGGTAAAGGCAAAAGGCGAGGAGACCGTCATTTCTGCTTGTTGGGGTGACGGGCAATCGAGGATCAATCAGCCTCTCGTTGCAGGTAGGTTAGGTTGTTGGTTGGATCAGATGTTGTGGAGGGGGCTGCAGTTGGTGAGAATCACACGGGACCTGGATTGGATGAGGTTTGACGACTTGGGTACAGGGTCAATCGATGGTACACAATCCGAACAAGCAATTGCGGCGAGTAGGGACAGGTCCAGTCGTTTATTGCTGTTGATTCATCACCGCATTTGACACCTTTGATAAATGCAGGTCCGATGGGCTGATCAGAACGCTTCGCTCTGATTGGGCCGCCGATCCAACACACGAACATGCCACCATGCAGGCATCGGGTCTCTCTTTTTCAAATTCAGTATGTAAATCGGCGAGTGCTCGACCAAAAGCAGATAGTAATATGGAGCGTAGGTCGTAAATACAGATCACAGCCATGCTCGTCCAATAGATCAAGAAACAACGAGCGGAAATGGTCTTTCGTCACCCGGTCAATCAAACTACACTTCCACTCTCGACCTCGTACCTGGCTTCCTGTGCCGCCACCCACTCAATCACGGACCGATTCACCCTCCATTTTTTCACTTGCTTGGCTCCTTCCACGACCTGTAAACCTTCATGGCACCTTAACCGACTCAGCGCAACGTACGCTTGATGTTCCGCAAACACATGGTCCAAGTGCACCACGGCACGATCAAGCCTCAGCCCCTGCGCCTTGTGCACTGTCATGGCATAGTTGACAACCAGCGGCAGCTGGACACGCTTGCCAACCACGGTTTCGATCCAATCATCCGCGACGGTACCATGTTCGTCAACCATACGTTCATATCATACGCGTTTTGCGGTAGTCAACGCGGCCGACCATTCATCACGAGTCGATGGACATTGTCGACTTGCACAATAGGGTACCCGCAGACCTTGCCTAAACCCACAACCATTCCGCGCGAACCATTGACGACTCGTACCTCACCCACCCGTGGAGCCATCGGAAATCTCGATGCTCTGCCGTTCTGTGTGGCGTGAAGAAGGGTGCGCATAAACTCGGAATCGATGGGTCCCAAGTTCTTGATGCACATGAAGGGATATCCGAACGCAAGCTTCAAGGCGTCTTTTGTGTGGCGTGCTTCAGCATCGTCTCGCGCGCGTGCGGAAACCGCTCGTTATCTGGATGGAACCAGTCTTGCGCGTACCGCGGGGCCGGTTTCGAGTCGAGTAGGCGACCCAGCATGCGCTGGTTGTGCTGATTGGCGGGTAAGTTGCGCTTGTACAGATGAAGGTGAGGGGCGGCCGTGGAAACTGCTGTGGACGCCAATGCGTGCAGATGGGTTGTTCCGGAGCGGCGATTCTAACGACGGCGAGTTTGGAGGAACGGAAGCAGCTTGACTGGACAGGTCGCGTCGCCGCTAGTCGAGCAGTCCGGCGGCAGTTGGAGAAAGTCTACATGACAGACGTGGTCATTGTGCATGAAGTATGAGCCAACACGACAACCGAGGTTGATGGAAAGTGAGAGCGGACCGCCGACAACCACTGCTTGCAACCCACCGAGAAAACGCTCGTCCCGTCGCCTAGGCATACCACACACGCCAAGTCAAAAGCGCGGTCAGTGGGTGTGCAAGATAATCTTGTGCAATAGAGAGCAACGAACAAATGCTGGATGCGCTCATTCAGCTTTTCAAACTTGTGCGACGACAACATGGACACTGCATCCACAATCAACGTCGTGGCCGAAACAGGTCCATCCGTGTCTACATTGCACTTGCTATCATCCTTGTCGAAATTGTAATCGGCGTCGTCGTCTCGGCCTAGACGTGCACGGTTGCACCTTGAACATTACTGATCACGGCAAACGGGATGAGTGTGTACATGAGCCCAGAAGGAACGAGTTGGAGGCGGGTATGGAGAAAACACATGTACTGCAGCAACGCCCGTCGTCGCAGTGACTGCTGGACGCTTTCCAATCTCAATCAGGGCCTTTCGCAACCACGCAATCAAGAAAGATTTGCCTGTCCCACCAGGACCGTGGATCAAGACGTGCTCGCCTCGAAGGACATGATGTGCTGCGATTTGCTTGTCTGGACTCATTTGTGCAAACTGTTCGAGCAAAGATTGAGAGAGACTTGGGTATGCGGCCAGAAGTCCTTGGCGGCCACCAGATCGGCCGTGAATGCCAGTCTGGACCTGCCTGGGAATGGGTGAAACAGCGCAAGAATCTAAGGAGATGACAGGCAGACTGGCGGGTTTCGTATGAGAAGTTCGCCGAGGGGTACAGTGCAAGGAATTGGCTGAGCATGAAGAAAATTGATGACCGAGTGTCCAAGTCCTCGGGCTGGAAGTGACTTTGACGAGCCGCTGCCGTGCTGCTGGGAACTGTGCGTCAACAGGAGGAGCCGCAGCGCGAGATGGTTAAACGACGGCAGCGCAAACCCACTGCAGGCTCTCGCCCCCGTGGTACCATGTTACGAATGGCACGAAAACGAAGGACGGCGGGTTCGAGCCATAATGGTGGCGGATATGTGTGGCATTGCGGGCGGTATTGTAGCATGTAATCTTCATTTTGATTCAGAAAAAGGCAACGAGAAACATCGTTGGAGTCCAGATGTTGTCTATACAGTCAACACGTCATGAATCCTTACCGACATGCAATAAGGAATGCTTCACCAGGTCAGAATGCCAGTGGAGGTCCTCCAACCCGACGACACCCCGAGTCGTCTCGACCACATGCATGCATGGAACATTGAGATTTTGACTGAGGGTCGTGACAAGTCAAGCTTACATGGAGAAAAACAAGCGATGAGCAAGTCTGCGAGAAGGATGCAAATCGAAGCTCCAGAGAACGGCAAGAACAGTCGTGGGTCAAAAGTCAGAAAAATCCACTCCCAAATCTACACTTCCACTCTCGACCTCGTACCTGGCTTCCTGTGCCGCCACCCACTCAATCACGGACCGATTCACCCTCCATTTTTTCACTTGCTTGGCTCCTTCCACGACCTGTAAACCTTCATGGCACCTCAACCGACTCAGCGCAACGTACGCTTGATGTTCCGCAAACACATGGTCCAAGTGCACTACAGCACGATCCAGCGTCAGCCCCTGCGCCTTGTGCACTGTCATGGCATAGTTGACAACCAGCGGCAGCTGAACACGCTTGCCAACCACAGTCACGAGCCACTTGTCGCGGTCCTCCTCAAACACATTGCCCACGGCCATGCCGGCATCGTCCGCCATGCGCGTCACGGTCCCCTCGTCGGCCAAGCGCTCGTATGCCTTTTGCTCGAAATACACAGGCCCGACGACCACCGGCTCGTGCACGTGATCGAATCGAACCACAGGGTACCCCGTGTCCTTGTCCAAGTCCACCACGACGCCGCGCGACCCATTGACAATCTTGCGCATGCCTACCCACGTTCCAATCGGGCACCCATGGTGCAAAACGGATTCCCGTTCACGCGCGCTGTCGTCTTGAACCACATACTGAAACTCGCCTTCGTCATCGCCCTTGCTCCTCAACTGCGTCAAAACGGCATCCTGTCCTTGTCCTTTGCCATCGTTCCTCGCCCAATCAAGCCGCTGCCGCCAGCACATGCGCGTGCCCAAATGCATGAACTCGACATCCTCATCCCTCAAGTTCTTGATGCACATAACGGGACATCCGACCGCAAGCGTCAACACATGCTCTGTGCGGCGCGCCTCGCCATACTGAAGCAGCGATGCGCGTGCATGCGGGTACCGGTCGGTCGACGCGTGGAACCAGTCTTGCGCACGGTATGTGGCGCGGCGCGGCGTTGGCGACATCGACAAGAGGTGTGCAAGCATGCGTTGGTTGTGGTCTTTGGCCGGGTCGTTGCGCGTATACAAGTGCAGTGGCGGGGCCAGGAGGGGCGGGGTGGCGAGTGGGGTTTGCGATGCAGTGGATGGTGGTGTGGCAGCTGTGAGTGTGGGTGAGCGAGCGGGGAATTGGTTGGCCGTGGTGCTCATGACTGGCGGCGAGGACGATGGCGGCGGGGTTGGCAGTTCGGGGCCGGGGAGGTTGCGCTGCAGCGAATCCAGCAAGGATCGATGGCTGAATGAGAGGGCTTCGCCGCCGCCTGTGCGAAGGACCATGAGCAGGTCGCGCAATGGACATGCGGCGCCGACCTGGCGAAAGTTGGTGCGGAGCGGAACAAATTGGATTTGGGCTCGCTGGTAGGATGGCGATTGGAACAGAAACGGCCCATACTGGGGCTTTGTGCGGTACGAGATTCGGTTTGGGTGCACGCGGCGGTATTCAATGACGGGAGGAAGCTGCAGAAAGTCTATATGGATTGGTCGCGAGCTGACATGAGGACTGGACGAGAGTCTCGATTGACGTAAATAAACGTGCACACATACCACCTACGAACACGGCTTGCAGGCCGCCGAGGAACCGCTTGTCGTTCCGGCTATATGCATGAGCATGCGCATTAGTAGGAAGAACGAGTGAGAAAGTGAAGGCATGCAGAAACGAACGCTTTCTGGATTTGCTTGTTCAGCGACTCGAACGTGTGCGAAGAGAGCATGGACACTTCATCGATAATCAACGTCGACACCGAGTTGGGTCCATCCTTTTGGTTTTGCAACGGTCTGACGTTCTCGTCAGTGGCATCGTCATCGCTCTCGTCACTCTGGTCACCGACGTCAGGGTTTGGGCCAAGTGCGGCCGGCGGCGAACGGCAATGATCCATTGGCTCCAACTCGTAACTTGCGTCGTCATGGTCGTAACCCAGCAAGTCCCCGTCATGATCAAAGTGCTCATCGTCCCATCCGCCGAATCGCCCTGGTCGCATCGCCGCCCACGAGTGTACAGTTTTGCCTTGGATGTTGATCTATCACACGAAACGCACAAATGTCCGCGAGTTGGGTTAGACAAACGAAACTTGGATCAAGCAATCAGGCCATGACGTACAGCCGCCACGCCCGTTGTCGCTGTTACAGCCGGCCGCTTTCCAATGACACGCAGCGCATCTCTCAACCATGCAATCAAGAAGGACTTTCCGGTCCCGCCAGGCCCGTGGATCAGGACGTGCTGGCCTTGCAACACGAGTCGAGCAGCAGTTTGTTGCTCTGGACTCATTTGTGCGAATTTCTCTATGAGATCTTCCGGGAGGTGGGGGAAAACCGTCAAAAGAGAAAGCCTGTCCAAGTGTGATGATCCGTCAGCCACTGACAGTATACTGAGATTGCAGGTATTTACGATCGAATGGACGTACACGGCAGGGTTGTTGGTCTGCGGATATAGCGGCTGCTGTGCGCCACTAGCGTCAGCGTGGACGAAAGGCTGCGGAAATGTGGCGGATCCGGGTGGCAGTAATACGGGCTCGGTCTTGAGGGCCACATGCCGCTCAACACAATGCGATGGCGGCGGCGCCCATTGCCTGTGAACGCCGAACGGGGGAGCAGGCGCAGGAAGTGGGCGATCTCGCGGCTGGAGAGAAGTGTCGTGTGGTCGAAATGATGGTGATAAAGCCTGCGCCTGTGGAGGAGGTCTTGGATGCGAGTATGTAGCCGGAGGCGGGAAGGGGGACGGAAACGGGCGACGAGCTTGTGGTGATGGTGGTGGGACTGAAATCATGTTTGGTGACGGCCACATTGGTGCACTAGGATGCTGATGAGGCGCGGGTCCGCGAGGCACCGAAGCGGGAGGGGGAAACGACCTGAATTGATGCTGAGGATATCCATACTGATGAGGACAGGAATGGTGATGATGCAACTGGGGTTGATGCGCCTGGGTATGCTGATGCCGATAAGCCGGGGTGGAGCTGGTCGGAGTATTCACCGCACGAGATGGCACCGAACCGAGCGGCTGAGCGTTGGGCAAGCTTGGGCTCCAAGTCTCAGTCTCTGGCCGCGGGTGGTTGGCATTGTACATTGCATTGAGATTGCCCGCAGTGCCGCCAAGTATTCATTCCGTGTATTCACGCTCGGCGCATGGACGCACTCCGCGGTTACACATTGCACTGTCAGCAACGAAGATGCCTTTTGACCTGTTTCTAACTTGACTTGACATCATGCTTCACTTGGCTCAATCGGAGGCCGGGCGGCTGTCATGCCGATCTGGTGGTATTGCTGGTCAAGTCATCAACTTGAATGCACCGGCCGTCTCTCGACGGTGCTCCATCTCCAGCGCATACAGGAGAGAATTGGCTGCCGCGCATCACTCGGACCTTGTGAGGCTCGCCTGCCTCTAACCGTGAGGTTCACGGTTTGTGTGCGTGAGGCATCGTAGCCGCAACCATCAGATTATCTCGCCTCAATCTGCGATCCGTGTGGATGAGACGGATGCAACTTATCCATTCGAAACATATTGAGACTATATCAATACTCGGCCTTGGATCGAACTTATTCTGTACATGCATCCGACATGGCAGCCGTCACGCCTACATAGCGCACCGACTCGCGTGTCGAAGTTACGATAAAGCGTCTGCCCATCATATAGATCCAGGGCCGATCGCGAGAACACCCCTGGTGCTGGGCACTTGCAGGCACGGGTCGAGGCAAGTTGAATGCAAAGCTCTGAGTACGTCCACCCAGGTGGAGGCCCTCTCGAGCTCGCAGCACCCCCTTGGTCGTGGGTCTCACTTTGATCAAGGGCGTTGTGGGCGTCGTGTGCGGCATTGTCATCCCGATCGAAATCGAAATGAAATGAAATTGTGCGCACGTTTCGAACTGCAGTGGATAGATTGATCTCGTGCACAAGTAAATAAATACCTAGTAGAGTTGAGCCGCCTCCAAAACGAACGCCGACCCAGACGCCGACGTCGACGCGACCCACCTTCGTGACCGGGGGTGAAACAGCTCGCAGACATCTTACTGGTCAGATGATGCGGCGGCGTTGGAGTCACAAAACACGCCCTCGTCAAAGATGTTTCACCTTTTCGTTCTGTTCCACCAGTTGGTGTTCGGAAAGCCTCAAGCCTCACATGCTTTTGAAAACGGTAAAAAACGTGCAGAAGATGGTTTTCCAGTGACTGTTTTTGGCCGCTGCGGTCAGCATTTTCCAGGACGACATTGGATTATTGCGGTGCCATGCTATCCGCTTGTGAGTCGTGAGTGCGCGGTGTGTAGGCCTTGCGTGGCACGACACCAACGTTGGGTGTCATACATGCGGCTATCATATCTCTCGTCGTCTTGAGTCTTGAACGTGGCCAACACTCGGCTCGTTGCTTCCGCGCTCGTGTGAGGCGAGGAGTGCCCGAGTGATGTGTCCTCTGGCACACATTGCCCGCAAATTGCTCTTCCGCTCGTGGATGGCGCCGCATGAATAACGCGTCCATAAATCCAAAATCATGTCTCACGATCGCGAATTTTGGGGATATTTTTCGGACCCACAGTGCCGTGATCAGCCTCCCGCCCAGTCTCAAGTTGGCATTTTTTCGGGTGCAATTTTGGCATCGGGCATAATCAATTTTTTCTCATTCTGCTTGTTGTGTTTCAGGACGGGTCACACCGATATCGGTACCAATCAGCAACGCCGCCAGTACGTTTGAACGCCTCTCGCCAGAGCACCCGAAAAACCCACATTCCACCGCCATCAGCCGCCGTTGCCGGTCAATGATCCAAAAATGGAAAGGGATTGCACGCAGGAACAAGGTTGCTTGCTTGCTTGCAGTTGCAGGTGTTTGGCGGCGGCGGCCCCAAGGCCAAGAATGGGCGAGCGAGGCCGACCCGCTCAAATACCAGCTCGTCCCCACCGCCATCCAACCTCCATCTTTGTCTTGTCCCTTACGAACTTGGATCTCATAGAACCTATAGACGACTCTCCCACCTGTCGAACTCCTCTTCTTCACACTCCCCACCACTCGTATCCAAAATGGTCAAGCTCAACCTCTCCGTTGCCCTCGTTGCCTCGCTGGCCGTGGCCGCCGTCGCTCTCCCCGCCCCCAACGTCAAGTCTGAGGAGCAACAGGACGTCGACTACTCGTGTATGTGTTGAATCGTTCGTTTGATAGCTGAGTGACCCTGCATGCCTTGGCTGCCAACTTG
Source organism: Catenaria anguillulae PL171 (assembly GCA_002102555.1). Lineage (NCBI taxonomy): Eukaryota > Fungi > Blastocladiomycota > Blastocladiomycetes > Blastocladiales > Catenariaceae > Catenaria > Catenaria anguillulae. The sequence continues at coordinate 17,098 of MCFL01000045.1, read as the reverse complement.
ATGATTCTGGATCCGCCGTTGGTGGTGTTTTGGATCGGTCATGCAGTCTCGCAACAGCCGTGTCTCGCAGTGCCTGTCTCGCAGCACCAGACTCAAGTCACTGACGAATCGTCTCGCGCACTTTTTTTTTTTCATTGGATCAGACGGCAAGCGCCAAAAGACCACCACCACCACCACGACTGCTCCCTGCACCTCGACCACCACCCCGCCCGCCACCAAGACCAAGGAGGCCACCACCACTACCCCTTGCCCCGAGACCAAGACCAAGGAGGCTACCACCACGACTCCCTGCCCCGAGACCAAGACGAAGGAGGCCACCACCACCACCCCTTGCCCCGAGACCAAGACCAAGGAGGCTACCACCACCACCCCTTGCGCCACCGAGACCAAGTCCGAGGCCAAGACCACTCCCTGCGCCACCGAGACCAAGGAGCCCGCCAAGACCACCCCTTGCGCCACCAAGACTGAGGATGTCGTCAAGCCCGAGCCTACCTACGCTGACCAAAAGCCCGAGCCCGGCTACGGCGAGCAAAAGCCCGAGCCCGAGACTCCCGGCTACGAGGACAAGGAGCCCGCCAAGGAGCCCGGCTACGGCTACGATGCCCCCGCCCCGGTGCCCGAGCCCACCAAGGACGTGACCCCCGAGACCGACTACGGCTACGGCGAGGAGCAAAAGGAGGTTGTCAAGCCCGTGCCCACCGATGTCTACGGCGAGAACAAGCCCAAGAAGCACAAGAAGAAGTGCATCAAGAAGAAGAAGCACTCGACCGCTGCCCCGGTCCCCACTGAGGGTTACTACGGTGACGAGGAGACCAAGAAGGACACCACCAAGCCCGTGCCCACTGACGTCTACGGCGGCGAGGAGGAGCAGAAGGAGGTCAAGCCCGTCCCCACTGAGGGCTACGGCTACGGCGACGAGGAGCAGAAGGAGACCAAGCCCGTGCCCACCGAGTCGTACGGCGAGGGCGAGGGTGACAAGACCCCCGTCAAGAAGACCCCCTGCCCCGAGCCCGTCAAGACTGAGGAGCCCGTCTACGGCAAGGAGCCCGAGACCCCCGGCTACGGTGACGAGACCCCCATCCAGACCAAGGAGCCCGTCCAGACCACTCCCTGCGCCACCGCCACTGAGGAGCCCGCCAAGACTACCCCTTGCGCCACCAAGACTGAGGAGCCCGCCAAGACCACTCCCTGCGCCACCAAGACCGAGGAGCCCGTGAAGACCACTCCCTGCGCCACCAAGACTGAGGAGCCCGTCAAGACCACTCCCTGCGCCACCGAGACCAAGTCTGAGGCCAAGACCACCCCTTGCGCCACCGAGACCAAGTCTGAGGCTACCACCACTCCCTGCGCCACCGAGACCAAGTCTGAGGCTACCACCACTCCCTGCGCCACCGAGACCAAGTCTGAGGCCACCACCACTCCCTGCGCCACTGAGACCAAGTCTGATGCCAAGACCACTCCCTGCGCCACTGAGACCAAGGCTGACGAGACCACCACCCCCTGCACCGAGACCAAGACTGCCGAGCCCACCAAGACCCCTTGCCCCTCGGAGCAAAAGGACCAGGACCAGACTCAGCAGAACTAAGGTGTCTGGTGGTGATTAGAGTCTGCTAGGCCACTAGTGTGTCGTGGGAGTGGGGAGGACGTGAGGGTGTTGGGCAGCCAGCTCAACAGCAGCAGTACAACTAAATCCAAGTTGTGTCTGTTGACTGCTTGGGTGGTTGGCTGATTTATCCTCATCTTTCGACTTGTTTTCTTTCCTTCACATGTTGGCCCGGCTTGCTTGATCACAATGTAGTTGCATTTTCTCGTGTGTTGTTGTAAATATAGACAGTTTCATTCCCATTTTACGTGTTCTCAATCATGTTTGGATGTCTGGGGGATTTCTCGATTGATCTCATTAAAGGTCAATGGAGGACTACTCGCCAACACGTCATTCTTCTCTGAATGCGAACAAGTCGAGCGACCTTGAGCCCTCACAGGTACTTACTTTCTTTTCTACTGACTGATTAGACCTGGACAAGTCAAGAACCGTAAGGTGTGTATTTCTGCTCTGTATGTCCTCGAGAAAGTGATGTTCACAGCAAACTATCCATGCGCGCAAAGACACTCAACACAGCCGCAACCACCTCGAGATGATCCAATCCCATCACCTTGCACGTCTGCAGTGCGCTTGCGCCGCTTCCACTTGCACTGCTGGCCCGTCGTTCCAAAACTGGTCCACCGCTGCTGCTGCCCTCGCTCAACTGCGCATCTGCCGGCCACTTTGCAAATCCGGCCAGCATCTCGTCTGCCCGCTGCCACGCCGCCTCGCGGTCGCCCAGTGTGGGCAGTCGCACAAGCACGTTTTCGAGCACATTGCCTGCCTGTGCTGCGGCAACCAGTGCAATGTGCCGGATGCTCGTGTTTGGTGGCCAGCCCGAGGACTTGGGGGCAGTGCGGACAAGGGAGAGGACGAGGTTGGTGACTTTATCCTTTGCGGCCTGGTCGGCGACTGGATGGGTGGCCATGTCAAAGAGGACAAAGGAACGGCGTTCAGTGCGGAGAATGCCCTTGTCGACGAGACCCTTTGCGAGGCGTTCGCGGACTTGGCGCAGTTGGTAGTTGACGCGAAGCAAGTTCCAGGTTTCGCCTATTGCATACGTTGTTGAGAATAAAGAACACAACGACGACAAGAAAAAAAGAAAAAAAAAAAAAAGGATAACATACCCGAGAGCAAATCCATCCACGACCCAACGCCCCAATGTTCACCTGCTCCCGTTCCCGATGGACTCGACCCGCTGGTTGGTGACGTGGGCGACCCACTCCCGCCATTTGCAGCTACATCTGTCGAGGTTGATGATCGAATGCCAAACAGTGCGCCCCAGCCTCCGCCTCCGCCGTTATCGCCCGAATTGGCGCGCTTGACCGCACCTCCGGTGGTATAGTCGACGCCCGTGACGGGTGCACTGCCGCTGCTTGTGCCCACAAAAGCGCCCTCCTGCGTTAGCCGCATGCACTTGAGCGTCTCGTCAAGCAACGTTTCGCCCGTGGGCGTCGCGTCCACCACGCGAATGGGGCGATCGGCCAAGGGAATGCGCCGACGTTCGGGACGGGCAACCATGGCAATGCGGCCGCGTAGGGCCAGTTCAATGAGGATGCATCCGCGCAGGACGTACGAGAGCGAGTCGTTCCAAAAGGACAAGTAGCCAGCACGGTCCTTGAGGCCGAGCAGCAGGATTTGTTCCATGAGGGTGAGTTGTGGGACGGGCAACGGATCGGCGAGTGGGACAAGATCGTGGTCGTCGGTCGACAAGTGTTCGGTTGGGTCCCAAGCGAGTTTTGTGCCGTCGGGCAAGGTGGTTGTGGCGGAAAACACGGCGCGTGGGGACCCGGCAGAGGCAGAGATGGTTGATGGGGTGCGGCGCGGCGGCGAGTGGGATCGATTTTTTGGGGTATCATCGGGCGTGGGCGAGGATGAAGGGGAGGACGAGGAGACGGCAGCCGCAAGATCGGCGTCCGAGGTGGAAAAGGACGAGCCTGGGGCCAGCGGGGCGGCAGCGGCAGCGCGGCGGCGGACGACGGTGGAGGACGAGGAAGGGTCCGAGAGTGGCGATGGCGAGCTCATTGATATTGTTGGCCGGGGGCGTGATCAGAGTGGATTGCAGCCAGTTTCATTGCTTGATTTTCTTGATTGCTTTCAGTTGAGCACAATCGTTCAACGACATTAATATTGATGGGTTCTGGGTGGCGTAGGTGTGTCTTGGGTCTTGGGTTTCGTCACGCCTCAGGTCACGCGCGTCATGCCCGCCCGCAAAAGCAAGTGGATCGGAGGACCACCTGCCGATTGCGGTTGCTGACTGCTGATCGATGTGACAGGAAATATCTTGGCAGTGCAGCACGCCGCGTCGGGTCAAAGCGCGGGCCAAGTCTCGGGCAAACCATGCCATGCATGATTCATCCAAATCCATGCACGACGATTGCGATATCAAGAAAGATAATATGCGATATGCGATTCCTCGTGAGTTTCCCACCGGTCGGTGTTTCCCACCACTTACTTTCTTTCCCATCTCCATGTAAATATGGTAAGATTAATTGCATACCTTGAACTCTGCTCCAACTGATCAGCCACTCCCCATCAGCCATCACCCAAGCACTCAGTACAGACTCCTCTCGGTACCATGTCCTCTCATCATCGTCGCCCAAGCGCCAAGTCGCCCGCACCGCCGGCCCGCGGCGCCCTCTTTATCGCCCTCGTTTTGGCGCTGGTGGTACTGGGGTCGTTGGCACTGGCCAAGGCGCAGCCCACGACATCCACCTACCGGTTTGGCATGCACGAGGACGACCTGCTCGAGTTGACTATTGTGCATCAGGAGGTCACTCACATCTTGATCAACCAAGACCTTCGCGCCTCCCTCCGCCCCAACCAAGACGTGCTCGTTATCTTGCACGAGCCCACGTTGGCCAGCCAGGAGGATCAAGACGACCAGCAAGACTCGCTTGCTCTCAACAAGGCCGTCTGGCACGCCAATGCGCGCAAGGCCATCCAATGGATCACGTCCTCTTCGAACCAACAGCGCCCCGTTTCTGCCCAGTCCTCTGGCTCTCTCAATGTCCTAGTGGACGTTCTCTACGCGTCACCCGCCAACGGCCTCCTGCTCCTCTCCATCCCACACGACTCGCCCCTCTCGGACCAACTGCCCTCGGCCTTACCTCACAACACGCGTCTTCACCGCATCGACCCGCGCATTCCCTTGCACCCGCCTTCATCCAAACCCTCGACTCTGCAGCACGCCGTGTCCTTGTCGAGCAAGCCCGACCCACAGCTCGTCTCCTTACTTGCAAACATTTCGATTGCCGACCTCCAACGCACAGTCCGGTACCTGACGGGCGAGGACCCAAAATCACCGCTCACGACGCGTCACTCGCTCTCAAAGGGCCATCGCATGGCTGCAGAGTGGGTCAAGGCCAAGATGCTCAAATCAGGCTGTGATTCCGTCGATTTGGTCGACTTCAAGGAAGGTTACGGGCCCAATGTCGTGTGGTATGTTGTTGCTTGCTTCCCACCTTGTCTTGGCCGTTGCTCACTATTCCTTCATGCGTCCGCTTGACAGCACAATCAATGGCACAGACCCGCTCGTCGCCAATGAACAAGTCATCCTCGGCGCTCACCTCGACGACCGCGGCTCGCTCTTTATCCCCTTCTCGCGCGCTCCAGGCGCTGACGACGACGCCTCGGGCACGTCCATGCTCCTCGCGTTTTTGCGCACCTTGCACACGTCTGGCCTGCGCTTGCGCCGCACGCTCAAGGTCGTCAACTTTGCCGGTGAAGAACAAGGCCTCATTGGGTCTCGCGCATATGCGCGCGCAGCACGTGACCGTGGCGACAAGATTGTGTTTATGCTGCAGGGTGACATGCTCGCGTACCGCAAGCCGGGCGAGCCGTTGCAGTGCGCCTTGCCTGCCGCGCACGCTAGTCCGCAGGCAAACTTGGTTGTGCGTAAGGTCGCCGAGGTGTATGTGCCCGAGGTGACGGTCGGCACAACAACGGCGTGCTGCTCGGATCATCAGAGCTTCTTTGAGCAAGGGTTTGTCAGCACGCAGGTGTTTGAGAGGAACGGACCCATTGCGGATCCCATGTATCACAACCGGGGAGATCTCAGTGACAGGGTTGGGTACGATTGGGAGCAGCTTCAAGCCGTTGCGCGGGTCGCTGTGGGGACTGTGGTCAGTGTTGCAGAGATTCATGAGGCGGATAAGTAAGGTAAGGTGTAAGGTGTTTGGTTGTCGTACAAGGTATTGTCCTTCCCGTAGTTGATGGCTCATCGCTATGTCAATCTCTTGGTTTCCGAATTGAAAGCAAATGTATTTCTTCAAAGTCCACATCTCTGCCACCACAGTCTGAAACCACCCAAAAACGCCAAAACTCTACTCGGGTGTTAACGTACCGTACCTGATGACTACCGTAATGTCTCTCATATGCATGGCCATGGAGTCGGGCGTGGACTTTTTACGTTCAAAAGTGCCACCAAACCGGTCATGTGCTTGCCTACTTTTGAGATTCGAAATTTCATTCCGGGGGGGGGGGGGTGATCATGCGGTCATGTCCCGACGTCCATGTGTGATATGTGTAGTCGATGAATGCAATTTGGGGTCCTGCCGGCGTGACCGGCCTGCATTCATGCGCATTTATTGAGGGACAGCTGGTGAATGGAATGTCTGGGCGGTTCCGTTCTCTTCACGTCACTGGTGGAATGAGCGTCCAAGAGACATGGCCGCGTGTTGCGGCCGTCAGTATGCATGACTGAATGCTAAACAAGGTTCCCCTCCCACCTCTGCGGTTCCGAAATGATGCTCACGATTCCAACTAGTTTCCTGTGTTTTGGGTGCCTGTCATGAGTTTTGCTCAACAGTCTACATAGAGCACAGACGGGAAATGCATACATAAACAGGTCAACCCTCGAGTGAACAAAATCAACATCCCAGTTGCAACAAACCACCTAGGACACAGTTCCAAGGAAACCGGCGCTTTGGGTCAACAACATCAGCCAGCCAATGCAATGCCTCGTCACGCTTGCTAATACCGCGGATACCCACCCTGGCACACCATGCATTCCCACATCCCAAGCGATCCCGCTCGACAAGCAAGCACCCATCACAACGTACATGGCGACATTCACAGCCGCAGCGCACGTCCAGGTGAGCAGAAACATGAGCATGTACGAGGCGCGCATCCAACTGGAGCCCATGCCGGCCACCGCCGATGCCGTCACGTGCCCGAATCTAATCTCTATCTCGCAACTCTGGACATGCCAGCGCCAAGTGACTGCGTGTTGTTGGTAAATAGCCCATGGGCAGCACATCGAAGATCAGGGCGGGCTCGTCTATGTGTCCAAGGCCATGCTCGCGGCCAGGTCAAAGGTATGTCAAAGCCGTGTTGTGTAAATTCGCGCGCTCAATCGACCAGGACGTAAAGCCTGTCTTCATTGTGGAAAGCAAGTGGTCCATGAGTTTGGTGATTTCGTGCTTGATTCACATGTATTGCGGGTCGTTTCCCGGCGCACGCTTGCCCGCAAGCGAGTCGTTGGGCAGGTTCATGGCCAAGCACTAGTGGAGGGATACGGGTATGGAGGCGTGCGACTGGTGGACCGTGATCGAGCTGGCGGAGTCCTGGCAGTTGTCAGCCATGTGCTGGGCGGCAAAGAGGGTTGCATGAAGGTTTTTGGAGCGGCAGTGCCATTTGCACTTTGTCCAAATGATGATGCGTGGGTTGGCGAATGCAGGCGACAGAGCAATGGTTCTCGCTTCCACTGTGCAATTGTCCTGATTGGAATTGGGCAGAAATGGACAGGCGGCCGACGGGCGTTTCGTCTTCGGGAAACGTGACCGAGTTTTGAGCGCCCAGACGTCCATGAGCAGGGTCAATGGAAGCGACTTTTGGCCGTGACCATGTCAGTTCCTGTCAATTCCCACCGCTTTCAGGCTGTGGTCCGGTTGGCGACAGATTTGAGGCAGGGGTCGCGGCGGTCGTCGTTGGATTACTGGCATTTCAAGTTGAAATGCGGCATCTAATGAACGTTCGCGAGGTTGACTCCGAGTCGAGGCGGCGACAAGCGGCACAGTCAAGTAAGTACATCTCTGGCCGACAAGGACCGAAGTCTCAGGGAGCTAAATCACGTGTGGGACTGTGAGTGATCATGCAGGTCTCCATCCAAACCCTCCACAACCAAAAAGCGAGAAACACATGAATCTGCGAGACGTGGTGAGTATCGACACTCGGCGCATTCAAACCATATGCGCCCAGTTACCAGCCAACAGCATGTCAAGCTATCACCGCGACCATGATGATCGGGGCCGCGACCATCGCCGGCAGGTGGACGACCGCAGACACCATTCTTCCCATCGCCTCAAGCAAGACCAAGACCGGCTGCCATCCAGGCACGATACTCGCGGTCTCAGTGGGTATCGCGGGAACCGTCTTCACGACAACAGCTCGAGCTATCGCAACGACATCATCGTCCAAGTTCGCTCCAATGGTCCATCGGAATCAAGTCCAAGCCATTGCAACCGCAACCCTGTAAGTGGCTGGCAAGCCAACGGCCACGACGCCCAAAGCGGTCGTGAATTGCCAGCAGCTCAACCCTATTACAATCGTGATGGAACACCGCCGAGCAATCGGTATTCCAGCATGTTTGGCGAAATGGAACCCTCTTTGCTCATACACGACTTCCAGCCTCGCTCCAACCTCCCACAGCCAAGTCAAAACAGCCCATACTTTCATCGATACCGCTCCTTTAACCGCTGCCTTGTGATGCACGCCATCCTGTTTGTTTGGGGTGACCTCGTCCGAAAACACCCCAACTGCCAACATCATTCCCTCGCATTTCCACGCAATCTCCAATCGCACTCGGGTCATACACTCATTCGCGATATTGCCCGTGCCATCCAAGGACCAGCGCAAACAATGCTCATCAAGTTTGCAACTTGGTCGAACGCCCATCGTCGTGTTCAAGTGATCGATGTGCGGTTGTGTGATGCGATTCTCACCTTGTGGCCGGCATCTCTCAAGACAAGCAAAAGCTTATTGCAGTCGATCCAGACCAGGCTCACCAAGGATATGGCAGGCGAGCCGTGTCAATCGATTGATGGATTTGCACAAATCCAACCTTTGCTTGTGCGCGATCCCTCACAACCCTCCGAAAACGCTGGATTTATCTTGGATTGGACTGTTTCCAATGCGCCGTATCGCTATCTCGATCTGTCAAATCGCTTCCCCAAGGTTGCTGCTGCACATCCTTCTCCCGTGCCGACGGTTCGACCTCATTCATCAGCGTTGCCTGCCCCTGATCCAACTGCCGCTCCACGATCTGCTGCTCCACCAGTCCCGGGGCCCAAGCAATCTGTCGTAGTATTGTCATCGTCGTCATCTTCCTCCTCATCGCCATCTTCAGATTCTTCTGATTCGTCATCATCATCATCATCGGATTCGGATTCGGATTCCGACTCGGGATCCAGCTCGACAACCAGCAGCGCGCCTCGCCGCTTTGATTCACTCACCGAGTTCAACAAGGTCCTAATCCTCAACACCTTACTCTTCACCTGGTCGTCACGGCGCGCAAACCCTGTCGTGATCCCAAGCACCGATTCTCACACTGCCTTTGACCTATTTTCACAATCGCTTGTTGACTTTGCCGTTACCATGCATGATCTCGACGTCCAATACATGCAAATGGACTCGGACACCTCGACCTTTTCCCGCCACCGCCTTGGGGAGGCCGCATGTGCGCTCTGGGGCACGGACGACTGGGCACCGCTACTCAAGCAATGGATCAAGGAGTACGGTGCAACCGTCATGGGCGAAGCGGATGGGCACAAGGGACTGGTCTATGTCGGTAATTTGGAAACAAGGCCTTTGGTTGTGTTCAAGGAGGCGCAAGTCGGGAGTGGGTTGGCGGCCGCTGCCGCAAGTGCAAGCGCAAAGGACGGTGAATGGGTGGTGAATTGGGCGGCGCAAGCGTCGCCGTACGTGTTCAAGACGACCAGTGTGCCGAATCGGTCGCCAGAGAGGGGGCGGTTGGTTGAAACGTGCGCATTTTTCTTGCATGTGCAGTGTGGAAACAAGCGAATGGCTGACTTGTGAGTAATCCGACAGTTCATCATCTCCCAAGTCAGTTTCAGCGAAACAAGGATCGCGCAAACGCACGGCCTTTGAAGCCTACTCTTCCTCGTCGGCCGCTTCATCTTCATCCAGCGACAGTTCGGAAAGCGAAGACGAGCAAAGCCCACAACCATCCCCTCATCGCCCACCTACAAAACGCCTGCGACTCATTCCTCCGACCCCGCCTTCCCCAACTCGCACGGCTGCAACATCCAACCGGTCTATGCCTCCAAGGCCACCCACTGCATTCCCTCCGCCACCCGCTCCTTTGACAATGGCGCCTGTGCGGCTGGTCAAGGTCAAACCAGATCCTGACGCGCCTCCGCAGCAACCCACCGACACGCCCGCCGACCCGCTGGAATCTGAGCGCCTTTACATGCGCCGTCTTGCGCAACTCAACATGACACGCTTCAAGCTGCGCACTACATACGGATGGGCGACTGACGCTTGGTTTCGCGAAGTGCAAGCACACGCCGAGGACGACTTGACGCACGACAAACTGGTGCGGTACGCGGACGTGACGCACGCGCGGTCCATGGCGGGTGGCTATGGGCACTTTGGAGAAGCCGAGGCGATCAAGTTGGTGGCCAAGGTTGTGGTGTATGAAATGGTGAGTGAGCAGGGGTATTCGCCAAGCACGTTCATGTATGTAGAGGAGTTGGTCGAGGTTGGGCAGGAGATGGGCATGGGCAAGTTGACGAGGGAGGTGGTGCAGGAGTTGGTTGGGATGTTGGGAGACGTGGAGTGAGTCTACTGTAAGTTGTCCCAAGATGTATCTGTCCACTGCTTATAGCAAATGTAACTGTATCCAATCCGTAAGAAGAACACGATGTATGTCTTGGTCAGGTCGTGCTCGACACTCCCACCGCGGCTCTTCCTGTAACAGAACTTGAACCTGCAGAGCTCTTGCCTCCATACTCGTCCCCAGCATTCACAGCAGACTTTAGCAATTCCAACCCGCCGACGTTGCCGACCGCACATCCTCCACCTCCAACAGGCTTGGTCAAAGCCATAAACCCACTGACAGTCAACAAGCGGGTTTGGCTCTTGGCCCTTTCGTACTCGAACCGGTACAGTCGTTCAAAGGACGCTTCGAGCAGCAAAATGACAGAGCCCAGCAAGTCATAAAAGCAATTGCGCGTCCACTGCGAGATGCGTACGGCGCGCATTGCGCCGAGGCACAGAAACGCAGTCCAGCATGCGCACTGACCAAACGTGAGGAACCACGAGGTGCGTGACAGTGAAATGGCGGCAGGGCTCACCATCGAGTCGTATGCGGCCTGTATGCGGCTCGATATGGAGCGCGGGCGCTGCGTAGCGAGTGAAGGTGGTGCAGTGACAGACTCTATCGAGCGCGTGGGCGTTGCTGGTGCGTTGGCGTGAGCTGCAGGAGTAGGAGTGGGCGATACGGGTGAGAGTTGCTTGAGCCGCTCCGTGCTTGACCGGCTGCCTTTACTCTTTCTTCTCGCGCCGGCGCTCGCCAGATCGGTTCGCAGCGACATGATGCACAGAATCAAGTTGCTCAGCGGAACCATGCTGCCAACCACGGTGCCATAGGGTGGCAAAACCCATTGGTAATGCCAGGCATCCAAGGTTCCCACAGAGAGCACAGACAGGGTTGCATCCCACATGGACAAGGATGCGCCAAAGATGACTATTGCACTTGCAATGTACGCAAGTACCAGAATGTAAAACTGCTGATTGGCGCTTTGGAACAAGGCCAAAACACGATACACGACCACGAGCGTCAGGCATGGCCCCAGCAAGATGAACGAAAAGGTGCGGACACCATAGTAATGCACGAGATTGACACTGCCCATGTAGAAATCGGGGAGAATTCTTGCCTGGTTGAAGCATTCGACCAACATGAGGAGACATGCCGTGGTGATAATCAGTGTCCGCGGCTGCTTCTTGCGCATTCGAAGGAGTTTGGGCATGACAAGGACGAGCGACACGATGCATCCAAGCACACTGGCGATGATCATGCCGACCGAAGCCAGCAGCCACGGGTGAGAAAGACCAAAGTCGCCGGGAGGGTAAGTGCTCGTGACAACATGGTTTGAGATAATGCCGAGGGTCATGCTGTGTTGCTATGTAGCAGTGAGGCGATCAATACTTTTTCATCTCGCCCTTCCACTTTCCAGGGTTAAGGTTGTTGTGTTGTACAATGAAGCGGCGATTGAACTAATATCTTCATGGAGATGTATTATCAGAGGTTGCCGCACACGCTCTCTATTCCTCGCCTTCATTCCGGACCAAGAAGTAGGGTACAACTTGGTCAAGATCTGGTGCAGTTCTTGGCAGACTGTCCGCCAGTCCAGAAGGGGCCAATACATCCTGTCCGGAATCGTCCGCTGATGGCCAAAGCTCGAGTAGTATTCTTGGTACTTTATGTACATACCATTGAGAACAGTCCCTCCTCCTCTATTTCGGTTGGCGCCACATAAATATGCTGTGCCTTATCAGCGAACGATGCTGGCAATACGGCGAAACATGATCAGAGAGCTCTTGCCTCGCTCCGGTTCTGATCAGTGATGAGCTCCAGACATTGTTTTGTCAATAGAGTTTTCAAGTCATTCCATATGTTGTAGCTCCATTCCTTCCCGGACATAATGCACACCTCCATGAAAGAGACTGAGCAAGCGCCTCATCGTCCACCCTCTGCATTTCAGACCAACGTTGCCAACATTCCCTTCTCGACGCCCACCACCCCCGTTTTGTTCTGTTCAGTTTGGCTTCCCAGCCGCAGTGCACAATTGGATCATTGTTGATCATTCTTCCGTCCCTGTCAATCATTCATCCACGGCCAGTCAACAGCCATGCATGCCAACTTCATCTCGTTCCATGATCTTTCACCCGACGGGCGGTACCAATATGTCTCGCCCTCGGTCACGACGCTTTTGGGCTACGCACCGAGCGAAGTCGTTGGCCGCCCCGCTTACGATTTCTTTCGCGACGACGAAATTCCGGCATGCCGTGCGCTGCACGCACAAACCATTGCGCAGGAAAAGGTCGCCGTCGTGGTGCATTGTCACATGCGGCACAAGCAAGGCCATTTCATCAAGGTGAGCATTGTCAGCAATTTGACATCGGGTGGGATTGTGGCGTCGACTTGCCGAGCCGACGAACACGAGACTCTGCGTGGTACGTCTGTACACTCGCAATTGTACGTTTCGGTGTGGGAACACTTCTGACGTGCTGTGCAAATATGTTGGCACGTGTGTATGCAGCACGCGAGGTCACTGGCCAAGAATTGCATTTCATCGAAAGCAACGGCGTTGTGATATCGAAGTCGTGGACAAAAGCAACGTCCAGCACAACACCAGCAGAGCCGCAAGCCAGCGTTGCCGACGTCTCCAAAACTGTTGCCACAGCCGAACCGACCGCCGAACCTCCATCACCGCAATCATGGGATGCTGCAGTCGCCGCCATTTCAGATGCAAGGACGTGTCTCCTGATTGACCGTTTCACAGCCAACCTCAAAGTCGTGTTTGCATCACCGAATGCGTGCGAAATCTTTGGTCAGGGTGCCGCATTGTCGCCACCGTCGTCGCCATCGTGGATCGTTGGCCGAAGTTTGCTCGATTTGGTCGACCCAAGTGCCCGCAATCGTGTGCAAGAGGAGATTACGAAAGCCAAGGCCATGGATGGGATTTGCCATTTGCGATTTCGTGCTGCACCCGAGTCGGGCGAATCCAAGGCCGCCCACGTCGTGGATATGGTGCTCATGTGCACTGCCGACGCCCTCATTGCGATTGCCCGGCAAGCTCTCACGATGTCAACAGCCACGATTTCGCATTCTGACCAAGACGACGTATCAATGCGGTCATGGAACCGCAGATCGACCACGTCCAATTCTGCATCTCAAACGCCCGCATCTGCATCGCCTGTGCCGCATCAGCTGCATCCGCAGCCCGTTTACACGCCCGGCAAAGGGCTCGTGATTCTGACTCAAAACGAGCCAAAGTACTTGGATTTTGCGCCGCCGCTTGCGCTTTTACCTGCGTTGGGCGATTTTGACGACTTGGGGGACGATGACGAGGAATATGGCGACGAGGATGAGGAAATGGACCAATACGACGAGGAGGATTCTGCGTCGTGCGTGAGCCATGCAGCGTCGGGTGTATCGGACACGTCGTCGGCGTTGTACGCGCCGAGTTCCGTGTGGGCCCAGCAGTCGACAACGTCCACAGATTCGGACGACGTGGATGTGTACGCGCGCGGCGTCAACGGCGTGATTGATGGGAATTTCAAGCTGGCGGGCGATTCGCCACAGATGCATCACACGCAGCATCAGCAACAGCAACACATGGTGTATCGCCCGCCGCCTCAGCCTCTGGCGCAGGGCATGCCAGTGTATCACGCGCCAGCGCCTCATGTTCCGCCATCGACAAGCGTTCAGCACCAGCAAAGGCAACTGGAGCAGCGGCAGAGGCAACCACACGCGAACCCTGGTCCACGGGCGTCTCGACCGGGATACCGGCACCACCCCTACCGCCCGTTTCATGCGGAACCTCAACAATACATGCAGCGGCCGCGTGCCTCATCGACCTTTTACGCCTACTCGACGCCTGCTGGGTCACTGGACCAGTGCGTTGAGCTCAGCTTTTACCATCAGAACCAGCATCAACACCACCAGCATGTGTACCTTCCTGGCCCTCACCACGCATATGCATCTGGTGACCATGTCAGTGGGCCAGCTTATGCACAGGCGCCACATCAGGCGCATGTCCGCCCGTCCTCATCAGGGCAAGAGTACGGGTGGGTGGGACCGAGTCATCCACAGGCTCGGGTGTTTCGGTATCGGGACGCGAACGCGCTGGATGCGGCGTATGGGATGGGGAAAGGGGCAGGTGGAGATGGGTCGTCGGTGGATGGGCAGGTTGGTTGATCGTGTGGGAAACTTGGAAGATTTTTTGTTTTTGTTTGCAGGTTGGTTGCCTTGCAATTGGTGGTAGTGGTGTGGAGATTTGTATGAATTTCAAGAGATTGAGGCAATGTACACTCACGTAGTATCCCTTTGACTCGTTACCTCCTGAGCTGCGCCATGCAGGTGCCACACTGTGTGCTGCCTGTGTGCTGCCTTTGTCCCGTCGATCCAGCACACCGATCCAAGCAGATGCCGATCACTCATCACGACTGACTCAAAGTAAAATTTATGGTACATTGCAATTGCAACATTACCACAAGTGCATGGACCCAATCCTTTGACTCATTCATGATTTGGAACTTTGCGCACTTTGACTTTTGACTCAATGTACGTGCATCTCTTGCCTATTTGATGCGATGCCGATGGGAGGCGCCTTTCCCTCTGTCTCGCTCAAACCCTGACCATTGACCACCAACCCCTGGGAGCAGCAGATTTGTATAGTATTCACCGCCGCGTATCCATTTTGATCAGCCTCTCACTCGCAGATCGCCTGTCTTTCATCGGTCGCTACCCATGAAGATCACAAAATCGCCTTCACGGCGGCCGGCCGATCCGGTTCGTGTCCATACCATTATTTCATTCACTCTTGCCCCCACCTCCCCACCCCTACTGACATGCTCGCCCACATCACATGACAGCCGGGGCCCCTCAAGTCGCTGATTGCCACAATCGAGTCGTGCCCAGAGCACGAGATTCCGCTCCACACGGCCACCCAAGTGGGCAATGAATGGCCATACCCGCGCGGCGATCTCTATTCTTGGATTCCCGTGCTCAACCGCTTTGACGACTTGCTGGCCGTGCTTTGCAAGGAGGGCGACTTTTCGCACATGAACCCGGTCCCACTGCCTGAGGAACGCAAGAACCTGCTGCTGGCCATCCTTTCCTTTACCAGAGTGCTGCTTGAAAATTGCGCCAATCGTGCCCTGTATTCGTCCTTTGAGGTTCGTTTTCATTTCGTTCCACTCGTTCTGCACTTCATTTCCTTTTCATTTAACCGTCCGTACATGCTCTATAGCATCTGAATGACCTGCTGTGCGCTCAAGACCTCGACATTCTGCACCACACCCTCTGGCTGTTGCTCCGACCTGCCCAGCGCGCATCACTTCAGCGCCAACTCAAGTCCTCGTTTGCCATTTCGCTCGATCGCCTCTCGACGCTCGCACAGCCGCTTACCCCACGCGACGACACGCTGGCGCAAATTGTGGCAGCAGACTACATGGTTGCCGACGATATGGGTGATGTGGATTTCTCCTTCTACCGCCCTCCTCCCGCATCTGCGTCGGCGTCGACGACGCCAACGTCCACCGACACAACCGTACCGCTTCCCGAAGGGTCGGTCCGCATTCAAGTCCCCGCCGCCATGGTCTCGGCCTCGCCGCCCGATCTCGTGACAGAACTTATTGCCACACATCAAGTGCCTTACCCGCCACGCACCTCGGCACGGTCCAATGCAGAGGCTGTCCTGCAATCGCTCGTCACCACGGGCGGCGCCACAACAGCCTCGGTCGCTTACGTCCAAGAAGGCCCGCACCCGGCGTTTCATCTCAAACATCGCGTCGTTGTTGCGCGTGCACTCGGGTCCGGCGACCTGAGCATGCGCGAAAAGCTCGCAAGTGTGCGCGTCATGGCCATTGCGGTCGCAGTGTACATTCTGTCAGAGGACCAGGCCATGGCGAGCAAAGTGGTTGTGCGGGATTTGGTTGCCGAGCTGGCCGAGTTGGTGGCCGCACCGACCGAGGCATTGCATGCGGGTGCATGGCAGCTCAAGGTGGCTGCCGCGCATGCGCTCACGGGAATCGCGAGGTATCGCGGCAAGTTGAACGATTTGTTGGTTGCCCTCAATGCCAGTGTGTCTCATGGCACGTTGCTCAGCTCCTTGCGCAAGGTGGCTTTGTTTTTGGCCGGTGGCCGCGTCTTCAGCACATCTTCGGCATCGGCATCTGGGTCTGCGGATGTGACGTCGCCCGTCTCTGTCACTTCTCCAGTCTCGCCAGCCGTCACCACCACCGTTGTGGATGTCGTTCCAATCCCTCACGAGTACATGGACGCCATGCACGGCCTCATATCCTACTTGCTCACGCTCCAAGTCTCGGGCACCATGCTGCTCAACGCCGGGCTCATGACTGTCCTGGTTCACATTCTCGACGCCACCGACGTGCATCTGCGCATGGCGGCTAAATTTGTCAATATCATGGATTCCGCTGTGTATGGTTTCCCAACGGCATTCGCCGCTTTCCACGGGGCCGGCGGGCTCGCCAAGTTGGTGGCTCGCATCCAACAAGAAACAGACCCGGCACATTTGAAGCTCATTTCGTCGCCGACGGACCCACTTGAGCGTGTCCAGTGGACAAAGTCGCTGCTCAAGTTTGTCTACCACATGATGCAGACGGTTAATGGGCCCGAGATGCGCAACTTGATTGACACGACGCTGCCACAGTCGCTGGCCAATGTGTTTACCCGGCTCGACTTGGCGCCGCTGTCGAGCACGGCCATCAACTTGCTGGCCACCATGATCCACACGGAACCCACAT